>ML824824.1:39521-66713 GCA_009831015.1 Picea engelmannii | reverse complement strand
GGCACTTTTTCATGACATACCATAGCCTAATTATATTATTACATAGCCATGTTCTTTCACTTTATTAAGAACATGTGATGGGCTTGACTTTATTAACTTTTCCATCCCATGCCTTTTATGCCATGTATTATACCATGCCCTTTTTGGTTAAGACTTCAAACACCACTTCTTGCCATGATAAAAACAAACATATATTATATTTTTCATTAGTTGCAATTCACTCATGTTTGCACAACCACCTTTCCACGAATACATCTCATATATTTCTTGATATTTTAATAAAGATTATACCTTCTTGGATTATTTGTTTGGCATTATCCTCATGCCATATCATAAGCAAAGATATTGTTATGACACGATGATGGTGATATATGAGCTTAGTGGGATTCTTTAACTTTTGGAATTGGAGTTATAAAACGTTGACAAGGCATGGCACAAAGAATATAAGAAGAATCATGGTAAATATGAGGATGTGTACCGAATCTTTTCCTGAAGCGTCATTGTTAAGATCAACTAGGCCTTGTACCATTCACGCATAATTTTTTGGTTGTTAACGATATGAAGTAACGACCATTCCTGCAACGATCATAATTATTTTTATCCACTAGTATAAAGTGGCTTGATAAAGTGGCTTGTTACTGGTGAAGTTCATGGTTCGATTTTGTTTGATAAAAGATTGAAGGTCATTAGAGTTGGAAGTTGATATATAAAGAAATTATAGTTTTCTTGTTCTGGTAATTCATAATATGGTTCACTTGAATAATTTGGGTCAAGCTATTTATTATTCAGATGACGCATTATTGCTTATTGTTCTAAGAATTCTTCTAAGATTGAGAAGAAACACGTAAAGCTTCTGATATAACATAACACTCGTTTTGCTCTCTGATTATACAATATGATGGTTTCATTCTGCCATTTGGTGACAAGCCATGATGTATGCAGCATCAAAGCTGGATTCTACGAAAACCTCAGTGGTTTAGTCAATACCTAACTAACATTTTCAATTCGAATTTCTTAGGTTGTTGTTTATAGTGAAGAAATAAAAGACCCCACTCCAGTCATATTTCAGACAATGATTACTCACACCGGGGGTCGTATGATAAATCCTTATTGGAGGTTAACAAGTTATTCCTCGGAAAACCACAGAGATTCATTTATGCATAGAGTTGTTACTCTTGGGATGTTATTCCTTCTGTCTCCTAAAAAAAATAGAATCCATCAAGTTGATTGAAGATTATGTCGATAATATTGTTCCAAGAGGCGGTGCTTATGGAATCAGAGAATATATGTTGACGAGTAGTGTGGTTGTGCACAAACGGTTAAAAACAATATTTCACGATACAAATGCAGCTCGAGTTCAAGCAATACATGAAGAGGCCACAAAATTGAAGCTTTCTGTAGACACCTTGGAAAAGGAAAGAGACTTCTACTTTGAGAAGCTTTAGGATATTGAACTCCTTTGCCAGAACCCAGAATTGGAACACCTTGAGATATTCATGGAAATTCATAAAATATTGGACGTTGAAGATTATAATAATTTTGTACTTGTCGAAGCCCAGGCCATGATCAACAGATTAGTCTTTCCTAAGAATGCACCTAAGGGCATTGATGAAACCAAATATTAAAGGACTGATTAAGGACAACTTTCTTGGCTCGGTGCACATCCGTGGAGTTCCATTTTATGCAGTTTTAAAATACCTTACAGTCGATGTTCCCAGAGAATGCTCCTCCATTTTATTTTGATGATTTCTACATATACTAAGCGGATTATACGTCTATCCTAAATTGATTTTATTTTGAAGAAAATATGAAATCGTTTCCTCAATTCATTCACGATGGAGTTTTCTTTTTATTATTTATCAAATAAAAAAAAAAGGTGGTTCAAGTGGTTCGCTACAGCCTGTTATAACTACATCAATCTTAACTACCAGAACTAATTACCAAAACAATATAAAAGAGGCAGTCTACAACCAGCTTAGGGAGGAGGGTTCTTAAGAGTGAATTTTTTCTGAAGAATACATTTTTAAGAGGAAATTTAGAGAGAGAGCTTTGGAAGAATTTTTAGAACATGGTATGTTGGGAGTGTCGTGAGGATTGTTTCTATTCTTTATTCTTCTGCATCTTCAACAGAGATTGACAGAATCATCGACAGCAGGGGGTTTTGCGAAGCAACAAAGAGGATAAGCGAGGATGAGTTTGATGGCCTTCATAAGGTAAATATTTACTTGTTTAGTTTGTTGTAATAAGGCTCGTTGATTCAGTGCTAATCAATTTTACTATGCAAGTTCTCTCCTTGTGATTCGCCACCATGGCTCCAGTCCTTCTTGGCTCAACTTTCTTTTTCTTCTTCATACTCGGTCTTTCTATTGTGCATTGTGTTTAGGAGGGCTAAAAACCATATACTTGGCCCTAGTCTACACAGAGACTCATAGATTTTGAATATTATGAATTTGTATGAGGAGTCTTTTAATGAAAATCATGTATTTCTCGCTCGACATTATCTCCTGATTTTTCTTTAAAATTCTTGGTTTTTCTCACCTCTGTTTTACACTTTGATTTTAGAATATAAAAAAAATAGATAAAATCTTAAAAATAAATAAATAAAACAAAACATTTTATTTTGTTTACAATCATGTGTATACAATTTTAGTTTATTAATCTGCATAAACCTTTTATTTATTTATTTATTTTTATTACTTTTTAACTTATAAACAAAAACTTAAAAATGTTGTATCATAACAAGTTACTTCTGTATATTCTTCAAGCTAGTGTTATGTAATAAGTTTTTCTTTTAATTAAATTACTTTAAATCTAACATAGTGTTTTAACTTTTCTAGTTTATAGTTAATTTTGTTTTAAATTATTATTTTTTTTTAAATAAAACAAAACCTTGCCTTTTACTTTTGTTATTTGTTTTTCCTCACTAATTTTAATTTTATTATTTTAATTGGATAAAACTTCACTTAGAAATAATTAAATTATAAATAGCATAAAATCATAAATCAAATAAAAATTAAATATAGCTAGAAGAAAAATTACAGGACAAAAGGATATATGCTTGGACTATAGGTTAGGAGAAAATTAGCTTATAGTTCAATGCACATTCTTGTCTAGGGATTTAAGCCTAGGGTGACATTCTCGCTTCTTCACGCCTAGCCCCGTGAGAGGTTGAAAATGTTGATGTTGGAGACTCTCTAGTCTCTTGGCATCAACATGAGGCTTCATGGTCTTGATGATGGGATTTGTGGGTTTCTAATGGGGTTTCACACCCAGAAGAAAGTCTAATTTAATGTTGACTTGTGGAGGGGATTCTAAGTTGATCCCTATGACTTGTGTAAATAAGAATGAGGTCATTGTGACAATTCATGGTTGCGGAGACAATTGTGTGGAGTCTTGGTAACCTTAGTACAACCACTTGGTGATCAGTCTAATCATGGAGGAGGATTAAAGGCCTCAATTTGGATGTCTTATGTTCTTTTTTTAGGTAGGTACCATGAAGAGGAGGATCTAGTAAGACTAGAATATGTTTTTTGTGATTGTTTGGGTAGGTTCATTAAGAGGAGAACTTGACCAACAAGAACAAGAGCGCTACAAGTGTTCTGGGAATCTAGGAGAGGCTAACCGCAATAAGTCTGAGGATCGACCTACTAAGGGGAGGCAACCATAGGGAAAAGGTTTTGGCCAGCCAAGGAAAGACTGCTACAGGTCTATGGGAGGCTGACAACAAGGAAAGGGAGTTGTTACGAGTCTGTGGGTGGCTGATAACAAGTATATGGGGGTTGGTACAGGTGGTACAACTAGTTGTAGGTGTCCTGGAGGCTTAGGCTAGTCTAAATATATAGTCACAGGTCTATGTGATAGTCTACAACCAAGGATAAGGACCTAAAAAAATTATAGACTTATTCTAAGGCTTTCCCTAGTGGAATAAGACAACAAAAAATTCGTGTGATAGTCCTTGGGGACTGCAAGAGTTCCAGGCATCAGAACAAGGCACTTGAGGGTAGCATTGTGGGTTGGAACAACTGCAAGCTTTTGGATAGCCTTGTGTTCTGATGGAGTAGTCTTGTGACAATGTATGTGATAGTGTATTGGTTGGGACAACCAGTTGGAATGACAGTCTTAAGGGCTGGTAAAGGAGCAGAGGTGACCTGCTCAAGTGACTAGAAAACATAGGAGAGTTTGGGATGGTTGTTGGTGCTCAAACCCTCAGTCAAAATGCAATGACAATAAATTGTAAGTAAGGGTTTTTCTATGTATAATATTTCCCTTGTTTAAATTAGGCCAATGTCCCTGGTACAAGAGCCCATTTGTTTTGAGCCTTATTCTAGGTTTAAGAACAAGATATTTTAAGCATTAAATTATTGTGTACCTGTGTATGATCTAATTGCTAGCTTTTGATTCTTTCGTTTTGCTAAATGGTTAGGCATCTCAACATGTTTATGCTTGCAATTCAAATTGTGTTAAATTGTGTATAATTGTCGAAGACATAGACCAGACCTGAGGTGCGAAAAATTCTAACATGGTATCAGAGCTATGGTTATGAGAAGGACAGCTAGATCAAAGTTATCTACATAGATGATTGTTGCAGGTAGCAACATATTAGATGGTCTCTGGTTTGAGACATGGATCAAACCATCCAGATGAGGAGTTGTGGGCTATTGCATCTCGATGGTGTGGTAGGTTGGGAGTTATGGTGGATTGGTGGATAGCTCATATCACAACATTATGTTTTGTGGTAGATTTCCAATCCTATGGATGGACTTTTGGTGACTTGTCATAGTGAGTTGCGATGGGTGCAGCTCGGGTGCTTTGGCACGGATGAGATGGCTTCGTATGGATGGCATTTTGATAATTTAGAGTTTTCATCGGGAAGAAGAGATGTACCTTATCGAGGTATGACAATGTATGAGGTATTTGACCTAGGAGAATGAAGAGACTTACATAGATGAGTTGTGGTGGTATAGAGTGGACTAGATTGAGTGTACAACCACAACTTAGGACTTTTCTAGACGACGACACATGGGTTGTTGCATGTGTTGACATATAGAGTTTTTTGGTGACTTGGATGATGGACTTGGGTAGAAGTTCATTGGATGGTCATGACTTGGGTAAGAAAGATGCTTGCCTTGGAGGATTGCATGGTTCTTATCCAGTGGGATCCACTAACACATAACATGGGCACAAGATTTGTTTGTGAGATTCACAATGTCTGACTCATGTATGTACAAGGAGCTTGGTATGAGGACCAGGCAAGTAGTGAAGGGATCTGGTATAATGTCATTCTGGATGGAGTCAGTGGACTCGTTGCGAGTGGAAAATGTGTTATGGGTGCCAAGAGTGTGTTCTCATCCTCATCAATTGAGAAGTAGGGATATGAAATGATTTTATGGGATGGATAGGTGTTATTGGATTCCCAACGGATATAGCCCAGGCACAACAGTGGTCGTGGAGTTAGGAATGGAAACCTATATAGGCTGAGGGGCCAACCTATGCATGTTGTGGCTAGTAGGAGAAAAGAGACAAATGAGGAGAAGCAAGTGGCTCCACCAATGGTGAGGAAAGTGGCCCCACCAGTAGCACAGAGGGAGTAGGTATCTCGAACAGTGGTGAAGCAGGTAGCTCCACCAATAGTACTTACTTAGAGGGAGCTATAGTTTAGAGGGAGTTATCCCTCAAGATCCAGAGGGGAGAAACAACCTCCCAAGACCGTGTAAAGGACAATGGACAAAGAAAAGGTAGCTCCGAAGGTTTTGTAGACTTAAAAGTAGTCTGACTTCAGAGGGAGTCAAGAGACTCAGAGGGAGTCAGGAGACTTAAAGGGATTCAGACTTCAGAGGGAGTTGGGAGGCTCAGAGGGAGATTCAATCGCTAAGTGGGATCCAACTTTCAGGTCCAGATGCGAGAGACACATCTTCCAAGACTATTATGAGGGTGTGATGGGTTGATATGGTTAGGAAGGGTACTCCAGAGCGAGAGGCTTCTAGGAGAAGAGTGTCTTCCAAGATGGGATCATGCCAGACAACACGATTTTATTTAGTGACCGGGGATGCAATCGGTCAGGGGGAATAGAGAGTAGGCTTGCTTCAGTGATAGAGGGGGCAACTCATCAGGTGGATTAGAGAACAATTGTGGTAACAAATCCAATGCAGGAGACAAAGATACTCCTAGGGTGGGAGACAAAGGTACTTCCAAGTGATTGTAGAGTGTGGTGAGAATTCCTCCCTCGCTAAGAGGGAGTGCTTATTTTTGTAGCTTCAGGCAGGTATTCCCATGTGCCCTAGGTGTTGGGCATGTGGAAATCATCATGGGTATGACATTACACTTTTTGTTTGGTGAAAACCCCCTTGGATCTGAGTGAGGGGATTCATGGGATTGATGATGGGATTTGTGGGTTTGTGATGGGGTTTCACACGAACAAGAAATTCTAATTTAATGTTAACTTGTGGAGGGGATTCAATTTTGACCCCTAGGACTTGTATAAATAAGAATGAGGTCATTGTAACAATTCATAGTTGTGGAGACAATTGTGTGGAGTCCTGGTGACCTTAGTACAATCACTTGATAAACTCAGTCCAACTATGTAGGAGGATGAAAGGCCTTAGTTTCGATGTCTTCTATTTCTATCTTAGGCCGATACCATGAAGAAAAAGATCTAGTAAGGCTGGAATAGGTTTGTTGTGATTGTTTGGGTAGGTTCATTGAGAGGAGAACTCGTCCAGCAAGAACAACAACACTACGAGTGTTTTGGGAATCTAGGAGAGGCTAAATGTAGTAGGTATGAGGCTCGTCTTGTTGAGGGGAGGTAGTTGTAGGACTTAGAAAGGCTCGATCAACCTAGAAGAGGCTGCCACAAGGAAATTTAGGGGTTGGACAACCAAGGAAAGACTGCTACAGGTCCATGGGAGGTTGATAACAGAGCAAGGGAGTTGTTATAGGTCTGTGGGTGGATGAAAACAAGGATATGGGGGCTAGTACAGGTGGTACAACCTAGTTTCAGGAGTTATAGAGGCTTAGGATGGTGGAAATATACAGTCACAGGTCTATGTGACAATGTGCATGCAAGGATAAGGAAAACAAAATAATTCTGGACTTATTCTGAGGCTTTCCCTAGTGGAATAAGACAACATAAAATATGTGTGACAGTCCTTGGGGGATGCAAGAGTTCCAGGCATCAGAAGAAGGCATTTGAGGGAAGTTTGGGGGAATCACTGTGAGCTGGAAAAACTACAAGCTTTTGGACAACCTTGAGGTATGATGCAACAATATTATGACAATGTATTGGTTGGGACAACCAATTGGAAGGAAAATGTTAAGGTTGGTAAAGGAGCAGGAATGACCTGCTCAAGTGACCAACAAACAGAGGAGAGTTTGGGAGGGTTGTTGGTGCTCAAACCCTCAGTCAAAATGTAATGACAGTAAACTGTAAGTAATGGTTTTAATATGCATAATATTTCCCATGTTTGAATTGGGCCATTGTCCCTGGTATGAGAGCCCATTTGTTTTGAGCCTTGTTTTGGGTTTAAGAACAAGAGATTTTGAGCATTAAATTACTGTGTACCTGTGTATGGTCTAATCACGAGATTTTTCTTCTTTGTCTGTGCTAAATGGTTAGGAATATCAATGTGTTTATGCTTACAGTTCAAATTGTGTTAAATTGCGTATAACTATCGAAGACATAGAACAGACCTGAGGTGCGACAAATTTTAAATTAATTTTCTGCAATTTATCTTCATATTGTTATGTTACATAGTGAATATTTTTTCTTTATGCTAGACATCTTGCTTGGTAAAACCCTAAGAGAGGACCATAAGTGATTCCACATCTCACAAGGTTATTCTTGTTTAAAATCGATGAAATTGCCTTGCTAGGGTTAGCATCCTAAAGCCCTAAAGTGTTGGCTATTTACGATTTTATCCTAGACACTTGATTTCTTGACCTAGTTGAAGTACTAAGAAGGGAGAAAGATTGCTAGAGACCAAAATTTCTTGCACTCTATCAATCCTTCTCCTTAAGGCCTAAACCCTGAGGCCTTAATGTGTTATCACCTTATAGTTTGATCCCTACCTCTTGGTATTTGCTAGTTCAATATTCAAGAATTATTTTATTGTTGTTATAGGGACTCCATAGCGCTGGAAGGAACTAATTTTACATCTCTCTTATGGTGAAATTGATTAAAAAACACTCTCTTTCAATTCTCTCAAGCCCTCTACTAACTTTTCTAACACTAACACTCACTAATTTTCTAGTAAACTTGATATTGTTGAAAAAATTTGCTACAACCATCTGAATACACTTAAATTTATTGCATACACTCTCATAAAGGTGGCCTAACTTGCTTAGAATTTATCTTAAGAAATTCGATAATGTTCTATGTGATGCATGGTTAATTTTCTTGGTTAATACTTTAAATTCTAAGCTCTTTTTATTGTTGTTGTTACAAATTTATATTGTTGTTATAAGACTGGTGTATTGCAGCAAATTTGTACCAACCATTGCAATTTTCATTGTCTAGTGTCTTATTAGGTATCAATTACATGTTTGTACTCAGAAATCATCACATATATGTTATAAATTGTTCTTTTTCTCGGCATGTACTCAAACATATTTATACATCTTAGTTCTCCTTGACCTAGACATTTCTTTAGGTGATAAAGAGAAGGGTCATTAGGCTTGGCTACTTCACTTGCTACTTTGATCCCTTGAGGTCACTAGGGAAGCCTCCCCTATGGTGGACCTCCTCCATCACTAAAATGAGGGAATTTATTACTAAGGTGAAAGTGGTATGATTTTCCATAGTTACGCAAATTTGGGGACTTGTGTTGGGATTTGCACAAGTACAAATCTTGTGATAACAATTCCTTAGCACTTTTTGGGGATTTTTTAAATATTTAAAGGAGGAAAAAGGACCTCATATCACCAATCCAAAAAAATTACTTAGTCGACATTTTACCTAATAATCAATTCGGACAACATTGTCTTGAGGGAGTTTTTCCCAATTTTTCTCTATTAGGGAGATAACCATATTTTGCTAAAAATTCCAAGTTTGGAGGAAATGCAAAAAGACAAAATCGTCAAATCCAGATTGATGCAAAAGTCGGTTGGTGTATCAAATCATAATCTTAAGAGTTTCTATGTAATCAAAATCAAGAATAATATCAATGCCCGGTTTAAAAAAATTCTTAGTTCTTTCGAGGTTTCTTTCTACAAGAGGCATAAGCTATCTCTTCAGACTATTAGTACCAATGAAACGAGTGCAAAATGGGTGAAACTATTGATATCAAAGAGCCATAAATGTTAGCTCAAAAATTAGAACAAGGCATGAGTGCAACCATTGGAAAGGTAATCCAAAGGATAAGGACATAAGGATTAAGTTATCTGAGGATGTATCTAGTCATTTCATAAATCTCCAAGAAAATGGGCAATTGGACTCCATGAACCATGCAATTGCTCAATATGAAAGTTTTCCAAACAATGTTAATTTTGGAAAAAACATTTCTAGATGTTAGAGGTACATGCCAAACGTGAGTATTAAGTAAGGAAGGTTGCATATGCTCATAATGGTGCATGTCTAATGTTATGAAGGCACATATGGGAGTGTAACAACCTGACAAATAAAAAAGGGTTGAGTTTTAATAACAACGTATTGTTGATGAGAAATGGAACACTCAAGAAGAGAGTGTTGTGTCAAGGTATTGCTAACAAGAAGATCATATATCCTAAAATAAAGACTATGTGGGTTTATTGTAGATTATAATTGTATGTTCCAATGGCCAGGGATGTAGGGTAGAACTTGTAGAGTTGACTGAGACATCAAATGGCTTGCGGAGGGAAGCACAAAGATACATAGTAGGTAATGAAAAGTTGATAAAGAATCAAGAAGAGCAGAGCCAAATTAATACTTGGCTACTACAAAGTCTGAATGATTTGCAAAGACAAATCAACAAAGATTATCGCCAAAAACATGAAGCCAACATGTGAAGAATGTCATTAATAGGCACGTGAAGGCAAGGTGAGACTTCATAGCCTTGAAAGTAGAAATGTAGTGATGGCTGCAAAGCTTGCTGCAAAAGAGAAAAAATATCTATAGTTCTATGAGGAATTATAAGGGTTGTTAGTTATGAATAGGCAACTATGGATGAATTATTCAGAACAATAAATCCATTTATGTTATCAGAGTGCACAGTGGAATCTAGATAAGTAAAAGGAATTAAGGGGATAGAATAATGAAGGTCATTCACCTAAAAGTGCCAATAGAGAAATATAGCATCCCATGGGAGCATATTGGATTTGTGTGGACAGAATAGGGCTTGACAGTGAATCAATCAATGAAGTGAGGAGAAGTATTTCAAAATTGAGTAATTCCAATGGACAACTACACATAATGGTAAGGAATGTCATAATGTTAATGGGTAAGATGTGTTAGTGTCCTATAAATAGGTTGTTAGGATGTGAGTCAAAAAAATGTATCACAGGGTAAAGTCATGATTTGGTCTCATAAAGACCATGGCACGATTTATCTTAGGTTGCGATTCAATGGGTTTGTGATTGATAAGTTTGTTTGAGTAAGGTCACAAAATAAAATTTTGAGTCATGAAACATATGGTCATAATACTAAGATATGGGTTGTCATGTCACTAAAAATTCATTATGAGAGATCATGAGGTCAATTCAAGTCAGTTAGATTCATTCTTCTCATGGTTCAAAGAAATTCATAAGCTCAAATCTATCAGAGGCATGTGGCATCACCAAGCAAATCATTGTGCAGTGCAAATTCTTGCACAACGTCTTAATGTTGCACAAATCTAGTATGAAGATACGATGAGATATGATGGGTATAACTGATGGTTTATTTTGATTTTATCATTCAAATTGTTCTTTCTCCAGGTGAAGAAACCCCTAATATATTGCTTTCTTCCTCTACAAATTCAAAATCTTCCATCCAAGCTCGTTGCGCATCTGAAAACGCTGCATTTTTTGTTGCGCACAGACTTCAGGGGACGTTGCACACAACATTGTGCATCTGCAAATTAATTTTCTCTCACACCTCCCAACTAACTTTTCAGGTTCTTGGCTGGAGTTTGAAAGGAATACCTTTATTATGAACCCAAAGCTTCCATCTTCACCTTGAATCTATATCCTTTGCTTCATCGGATTGAATTTTTCAAATTCATTGCGCATCTACAAACATTGTGTTTTTTGCTGCGCATAGTTCTATTTTCTCATTTTCACAAGAGATTGATATATACCACCATCATGGAAGCTCCAGAGGGAAGAAGAAGGAACACAAAGCGTGGTGATATCGTCATATTTGAGCCTCAGGGTTTAAAATTAGTGAATGCAGATCCAACAATCAGAGTCTCTATTGAACAAGTGGGTTGTACCAGGTTTTGTGAAAAAATCCAGGGATAAAACATGTGAGTGGAAAAGGAGTTTGCATTAAGTTTTGATGGCATTATGGATAAGGTGGGAAATCTCCAGTTTTAGGTTTCTGAAGATACTATTGTTGCTGCAACAACAATCCCTGCTCATGGAGAACAATGGTTCAAAGGTATGCAATTAGATCTATCATACTATCATAATTTTTTTAAGCCTGAATTTAGAAACACTGATTTTGGAGCCACCATGCCCAGAGAGATTCTATTAGAAAGTCACAGTAAATTTTTCAGGGTAATCCAAAGGTTTTTCACATGTGAAGGGAGACTCACTAGGGTCTACCAATATCATATTAGGCTCCTAATGCATTTGATTGGTAAGAAACCCTTGAATCTGCCTTATTACCTTTTCAGAAGCCCAGGAAAGATGGCCGACAGAGTACAAGTAAGGAGATATCAAGGAGAGCCTAGCCTCTTCCATTTTTCTTTGAAAAAGTTGTTGGTATTAGAAGAGCTTAGAAATATGAAACAGGATTGGGAACTTTTTGTAGCATCATCACAGATAGCAATTGATTCTTCAAACAACCCTAAAATCATGAAAGACACACCTTCATCTGTAGCAAAGACCACCACATATGTTCATCAAATTTATGTAAAGAAAAGGGCAAAGGAAACTGAGGAACCTGCAATAAGTCAACAAGCTAAAAACAAAGGGAAAAAGCTTCAGTTTTCCCCATAAGAGGTCACAGCCCCTAGCAAACCAGTTACTAGGTCATCAACTAAAAGAATTCCTACCATGCACTCATCACAAGAACCTAAGGAAGATCCAATGGCCTTCACATAAGTATATTATCCTAGTGAGAAAGACAACCTGATCATTGAGCTACAAGAACAGTTAAGAAAGCCCACTTTGTCATAGCGCAGTTGCAACATGAAAATAGGGAAATGAAGAAAAAGGCTTTGGAATAGACCTCCAAGAAAGAAATCTCAGCAATAGGTGAAACATCAGTCCCTGTAACTCCAACAATATCTAAGAAAAAGCGTAAAGGGAAGACAGTGGAGGAGAGCTCAGAAGTGAAAGAAATGCCTAAATTTATTGTTCCTTTGACTAGATCTTCAGCTAGGAAGTTGAAAACCTAGAAGGAACCTCCAACAACAAATCAACCAACTGAAAAAAAAGATGATGGGAGATAACACACTTTCAACAGGTTAAGGAAGCAATTGAGAGAAGCACAAGATATGATAATCCAACAAAGGGAGGAGAACAAAAAAAAAAGTTGAAATGTAAAGAACTCCTTAATGAGTGTGATACTGCAATGGACCACGCCATATTCATGGTGAAAAAAAATATGCCTCTACATAAATAGATTTAGAACATATATAAGCAACATATGACATTGAGAAAGAAGAACAAAGCCCTAAAACAAAGCTTGCAGTAGTTGGAGACAGAAAAGAAGGGGAAATGAAAGCTTCATTTTCTTGTTGAAGTAGCAGAAATTTAATTCCCTGGAGCTAAATTACTAAAAATTGCCTTTTTTTACTATGCGCAACAAAAGATCCTAATTCCAAATTATTACAATCTCCTAAGTATTCGGATGGTATTCTTGTACATACTTGTATATTTAATGGATCATTATACATGATAAAAAAATTTGCACTGATACATATTGGAAATCTCAGTTTTAAGTTGTGAAAGAAAAATTTGCAGTTGCGCACCAGGCACACTGTGCAAATATATCAGTATATTTTTTAAGCAGCAATACAAGGTTATTATCAAATTTTGGGATGGGAGATGTCAATGAGAAAATGAGATAAATGTTACTGCATCAATTTAATCAATCAGATCAATCAAAAACAAGAAAATATTAAAAAAGTCAGTTGCTACACAATTGCTGAACAATTGTTGTGCAACTGCATTGTGCTTCTCCTGTAGGTTGTTGTTGCGTAGCGGGCATGCTGTGCAACGGTGACATAGCAGCCAATTTGCTTCCAAATGAATAGAATCAAGTCATAACACGTGTCATCTTGCCTCCAACAAGTATCAAGGTCAAAGTTCATCATTTTAGGGACTCAAAGATTGGTTTTGGTCGAGTTATTATGGTGTAATTAATGAGTCCAAGATGAATCCTTTTTCTTAACAGTTTGTTGAAGATTTTGTTGTTGAATATGTGTAACTGTTAGAATTATCATAGGATGATATTTGAATTCGAATTTAGCATAATAGGAAGATAGTTTTGTATATATTTCATGAAGCTATGAGAGCTAAGGGTTGGCAAGTGTGCAAGGAAGAGACTATTGAATACTTTTTGTAATTTTTCTCTGATATTAATGAAATTACTGGATCAAAAGTCCCTAAGATTTGACTCGAGAGATACATGTGATTGTATTACTTTATGCATGTGATCTTACTGTTTTTTCTTCCAGATTAAATGCATCTATGTTATATGGCTTCTACTTTGTGTTAATCTAAATTATATGTATCAAAATTCATCTGTAATTGATGCTCTGTTGCATGTATTTAATTTGTACCTCTACCATAATCACCTTGGGATTCATCCTTGTTATATGCCCTAAGGGTTTATTTATTTTCTCTGTGATCTTCTATCTACAATGACATCTAATTGTCCTAAAACAATGTTCTCTATCTCACATCTGATAAGTCACTTTTCAACCTACCAAGTATCCAATAAACCTTCATTGATTTCTGACTTTTCTATGACTCCATTTCCCAATGAACTTTCTGTCCACGGTGCCACCAACTCAAAATTAGAGATCTAGCATTTGATCATAAAACCAAATCAATCCTTTCAGTGATTGATTTGAAGAGAGAGAGCCCCCTCTAGGTTGGAAGGGCTATCTTCTAGACTCAAGTTGGTTTCTGGTTTCCTTTGTGATTGGCCTCCTCAGCCAAGGCAATTTACATAGTGATAACATTTTGGCGCCTTTTCGAGGGAGCGAAAGTGAAATTTTCCCTGGGAGAACGACAAAATTTTCTAAAATTGGTTCCTGAGAGTGGCAGTGAATCAAACACAGCTCTTGCTAAATTTTCACTCTCGCGACTCCAATTTTGAAGATCAGTCGTTGAAGATAAAGTTTTTTTAGAGAACCCTAGCTACTGAAAGGAAATACACAAGGCATCATCTAGATCCTAACCCTCCACAAGCTGTTGATAATCTAGAAAGAATTATGCGCAAAGCTGATAAGAAGGCATCACAGTCAGATATTTTTTTGGATCGAGTTTTATCATTGCCTAAAAATGGAGTAAAGGCTTGTTGGCACAGCGACAAACCCATGGTTCAACGCTTAACAGTGCACCAAAAAAATGTCGACTACCGGCCCTTTCAACAACACCTGCGAAGCAGGCGAAGTCTCACCCGAGGTAGAAGCAGGGAGGGTTATAGGATGCAGGTGTATGTAACCAGGCTGGGACACGAATCTGTGATAAGAGCACTTCACAAAATATTTTTTTAACACTTAGGAAGTGAACATGCATTAGTTTATTAACCTCATTAACACCGCATAGCATAATCAAAGACAGATAAGCGTAGTAACAACAAGTGATTATGTACCCTAAGAACTTAGCATTGTGAGTTAATTCTATCATTCATTTAACCTTTAACATAAATAAAGTACTTAAGAAACAAAATATATATTCATTCACATCATAATCAAAGCACTAAGAAAATGCATAACAGAAAATACATTGCACAAAGAAAACCATGAGACACCAGATATACGTGGTTCACCCCAGGGTGGGGTTACGTCCACAAATTGCTTCGCCTCTTTATTATTCGCCAAGATCTTACATACAATCACTCATGTGCATTAAGCCACAGAGTAGAACTTCGCACAAGACAGGAGATCTGCGCACTAAGCACTAGATCCTCCTTCTTTACCTTCCAAAAATAGGTCAAATGCACAGAGCCAAAACCTCTTATCACGACACTTAGCACCTTCTACAAAATCACAGTCGAGCAGAAAGCCTCGACCACATACATTCCTTTGCACATAGCACTACTTTGCACTACTTGAACTCTCTCTTCTACAATACATTCCCCTTTATTTATAATTTACAAAATCTTACAATAAGGCCTAAACATGGAGAAAACCCATGGGCCGACATCCCATAAACCCATTACAAAACCCTAGAGGACCCCATACTGGGTCCACATAACCCTCAAAATAAGTGAGATCCGCAATCTCAGCTCCACCTGGGCGCTCCTACTTCGACGAATGTGTTGAAGTCCAAAAGTGGGACAAAACTGACCAAAGTTTCCCAAAACGTGGTCGAGGGCCAACAAGGCTTTTCAAGATCTGGATTTTGACATAAAATTTTAGTCTTTATTAATTATATCTAAATCCGAGCCATATCTTTCCCAAGTTCTTTTTGATGAGAAGAGATTCCTTTCTTTAATCAATTTTCCTTCACAATCATCAGCTAGTCCTTTAAAAATTCCTCCATTGTTTTTATCAAACACAATAGTTGGTAACCCTAAGTCATCATCATCTAGTCTACATTCTCCTTCAAACCCTCCTAGAATCATGGTAGCCAAATTTTCTTCTTTAGTTCTCCCTGTTGGACTTCATAACCTACCACAAAATTATGCACAAAGAATCAAACAATTTGATGCAGAAGGAGACATAACATCTCAACAACATCTAGATAGGTTCATTGATTTCATAGATCTTGAATAAGTAGATGATGAAGATGTTAATATGAGGTTATTTGCATAGAGTTTTTTAGGAGAAGTTGGGAAATGGTTTAAGGCTCTCCGAACAACTAGCATTCCTAATTTTGACAATTTTGAGGCTCTTTTTCTTGGAAGATAGGGAAATAAGAAAAATACTTTGTAGATGTTGGAACAATACAAAAATTTGAAGAGACTCCTTGTTGAGACAGTTCAGGATTTTTCCAGTAGATTTATGAAGGTATATATCTCCAACTCTGATCAAGTAAAGCCACCTCCGGGAGTTACTCAGCTTCATTATGTTGATGCATTTGTTAGTGAATTTTCCCTGCTACTAAGAGAAACGAGATCCACTTCTTTGACTGATATTAAGAATGATTCAATCAAAGTGGAAGTGAACCTCGTTGCATCAAGGAAGATTAAGCTCCAAATAGAAGCTGAGAAGAAGAAATCTAAAGAAGAAACAATACCCTCTACATCTCAAGCCTTAGATGCAAAACTAGACTTGATGGTAAAGACTATGGAGAAATTGGTGGAAAAGTTGTCATTGGATGACAATCCCCATGAGATTCAAACCAGAAATAAAAATTTTAGAAGGCCTCCAGTTCCACAGTTAAGACAGAGAGAACAAAGGATTCCAGCTGATTAGCCAGTCATACCTCCTTTCCAAAACAATTATGTTGCATAAACGTTTGAAGAACATCCTGAATATATTCATTGTTTTGATCTAGGAGAGTCACAAATTTACCTAACTAAAGAGGAACATGATATGTTTATGCAATATCAAACTGAAGAGTTAAAGGAGAAAGAGGATTACAATAAAGGATATCAGAATGCAATCATGGAATTCCAAAAACAATATAACCTCAAAAATAAGAAGACAACAACAAATCCTCCAAATGATCCTAAAGTTGATATTCCCTCTTCTAGTCATCAGGAAAAAGCTCTTGAAAAGAAGGACACACCAGATAAAGGTAAGCAAAAAGAAGATCCTCCAAGAAATGTTCCAGAGGTAAGAAGAGAAGCAATGATTAAAGAAGTAGAAAAGGTTCATCTTCCGTTCAATTTTGAAAGTGAAATAGAAAATATTAAGATCTTTGTACCCTTTAATGAGCTGATCAGGAATGTGGAGTACAAAAATTAGATTATAAAGATTCTTAGAATGGAAGAGACCTCAGACACCCTTAATGTGCAAGATGATCACCCAACTATTTTGTTTGGTCCTGGGGTTGAAGAAAGTGGTGAATATGATGATATACCTCCCTTCTATATCAGCCTAAATATTCATGATGTAACTCTTCATAATGTAATGTTGGATTCATGAGCATCTCACAACCTGATGGCAAAGGTGATCATGCTGGAGTTTGTTTTGGATATTACTAGACCATACAGGGATATGTTTTATTCTGATTCAAGAAAGGTGAAATGTTTGGGTCTATTCAAAGATATTGTTGTTTCTTTAGCTCAGATCCCATCAAAAAGTATGGTCATGGATGTAGTTGTTGAAGACATTCCTCCTACGTTTGGAATGCTACTTTCTAGATAGTGGGCTACAAAACTCAAAGGTACTCTACAAATGGACATGTCCCATGCCACAATGCCAGTCTTTGGTCAGGACATAAGGTTATATAGAGATGTCTTATTGAAATACATGGTAAGTAGCAAAGATAAACCCAAAAACCATACTATCTATTCAATCGATACTGATACTGGATCTACTATTTTCTATAATGATTTGTGTCTCAAGGGAGATGATCAGAATGTTTCAAAGGATCACCAAACAAAATTAGTTTCAGAACAGAACAACAAGGAGGATGAAGGTGTATGGAATATCAAATTTGTTGGAGCAGTTAGCAAAGAGGGAGTAGGGACATGTGTATGGATTATTCCTCATGATGTTAATTCTAATTCAAAATTGTTTTCTTATAAATTGGCTTTTGATTGCACAAACAACATGGTTGAATATGAAGCTCACATTTTGGGTTTGGGCGTTCTAAGAGATTTTATGGCCAAAAAGATATTTGTGCATGGAGGTTCTGAATTTATAATTGACCAAGTTAAAGGTACATATTGTTAGCACTGGAAGTTACACTGTTATGAGGAAAATATCTCTATGGCTAGGGTGAACCACAACAGACAGGAGTGACTATAGAAATCGACTCAATTCCAACATATGCTATATAAACTAATGTGCAAAGGAGGTAAGAAAGAGGCCTACCTCGTCCAAACGTTTGATGATGTCCACTATTGAGCACTTCAACCCAAAACTTAATACCTGCAATAAGTTCTCAACAAACAAGCAAAGCAAACATATAGTGATAATATAACAGGTTAGCACATTAGATAGCATAATCCATTAATATTCAAAACAAACATGCCCATGGATCATAATACATATATTTGCAAGATATCAATTGGATAGGAAAGGAGTATTTCTATTAATAAATTATCAGTAGAAGTGAAAACATTACAGACTTCCATATCGGCACGGTTCAGAACCGAGAAACTAAGTTCCTTCCAACTGGGCCTCTACCACTTCAATCCTCCACAAAATGCAAGCTCATATAAGGGAGACAAAGAGGTTCTCCATCAATAAGGGAAGAGATTGGGAGATAAACATTGTCTTCAGACTTAAAGGACAAAGGGATGCAGAGTCAATAATGAAGTAATAATTTCTCCAGAGTAACTTTTATCTCAAAGTTAAATTCTCTCTTCTTTTCCATAGCTCGGAATTGGCTTCTTTATAGCCTTCAAAATGAAACTAAAGGGCTGAGTCAGAATGTTTCCAGTATATGGAAGGCCAAGGATCAGGGATCTTCTGTCATGACATGGAAACCCAACATTTATTTTTGATTTTCTAGCACAAATCCTGATGTACATGGGTTGTAGTGGAGCAGTGAATGTATATGCATGTTGTATAACTTGCAAGGTGCGTACAAGTGGAAAAATATTTATTTTTGTCTCTGGATTCATTAATCAAGGAAAGCAAGTCTGCATAGGGGAATAGAATAAGTCCCTCTCTTCAAGATTGCATAGGGTGAGGCAAATCTTGTTCTAACACAGGCTTTGACTACTATAAGTGTAAGCTCAGTACCCGTCAAGATGTTAAAGATAAGATGTTGTGATAAGGTGGAAAATGGATGAAAGCTCAGGAAAATAATGTCAATCACAACTTACTCCATACAATATGCAACAATAAATAAGGCTTTGAGTAACTTAGATCAAGATTTAAGAAATAAAGTGGATAGGTGGAAGACTCAATAAGAAAAATGTAATATGCCTATCATCTACATCAGGTAGTATTGACAAACATATGAAGAAATCCCTCTGAAACAAGAACTTCTTATAATCAAAGAGGAAACTCTGATATAATTATAAACAGTATCACAACAGATCCTCCATTGCAATAAAGATACAATTAAGCTAATTGAAACATTCAATACATTGCAATCAGAATTAGATAGAAGCAAGATGATAAGGAAAAAAGATTGATTTTTATTATCCAAAGTGTCTTAGGTCCGGTACATACAATATGAGATATTCTTTGTTACATAGACAACATCAAAATATGAGTCTCTCCCAAACCATTCGAACCTTCCTTTAGTCTTACAATGCCTATCTTATAGCCTAGACTGTCATTGACAACTTTACAATTCGAATAACAACTCTTGCATAGGATTCCTATGCCTCAAGGTGGTGTGACTACAATTGTACAACATAAATAAAACATAATGCTAAATTTCATGGTAATGTTGGCAACGTTTGCAACATCTTCTTTATGACTGATGAAGTGTCCCTTTGAGGGCATCTTCCTTTGGAAGGTGGTCTGCCAACTCACAATTGATCCTCATACAACTGGCTTGCATACATCTTGACACATGCCATCTATTCCTCCATTCAAAAACTCCAAAACATGAGTTCACAACGCGAGTTCGCATCGCCTGTTTGTATTGCTCGTTTCATTTGATAAAGTCTTAACACAATCTAAAAACTATCTCCAGTGCCCCAAAATGTTGTAAAAACTTATAATCTTGGTACGTGACTAGAATAGAACATCCAGTAGATAAACATGGTTTATAATCATGACCATCCTCAAAAAATGCATAAAACAAGAAACTTGTCAAAAACGAATATTGGTTAAGGAGGTTCAACTTCTTCATTTTTTTAACTCTGGAGCTTCTCCTGCTAGAAAACTTAGCCAAAATGTCCAGATTTCTCTTGGATAACTCTTCTTTGAAAGGCTATAGTTTTGCCTTTTGCTTTCTTATCTGAGCTTGATAAGATTTATTGTGTCTGTAGAGATTTTTGAGCTGCCCGTGGAGGGGAAAGAATCTTTTAGCCAGAAAATTTTCCTTGTTAATGGACTTATGATGAATATCCAACACTTCCATAAATTTCCTCCTAGCACTCAAGTCTTCCTTTTTCATCCTATCAACTTCATCTCTTGCTTCCTTGAGCTATATTTTGAGCCTCTTGAAAGTGGGATTTCTTTCCTCTTGGGGAGTAGTGATATCAACATTTTCAATGGGTTGCTCAACTAATTTGGATTTACCTTTTCTATGGGATGAAATTTCTGCTACATCATCCTTCTCGGGAACCTTTTGCTTGGCTATTGCTCTAGTAAAATGCCTCATAGGCTTAACCCTGTCTGCAACAATAGGTGAAGGAAACACAAGCTTTCTTCCTTTCAGGACTGTGGATTTACTTAAAGGAATGTCCATAGGAGTGGGATCTGCCATGGGCGAAGCTTCCCTGTGTGAAGGTTGAGAATGCTCTCATGTTTTTGTTTCATTTGTTACTTTGTCATTTGTATCAGTCACAACACCCATTTTATTTTTGTTGAACTCTGAACACATAGTCTTCTCCACATGAGTAGGACTTTGTATCTTATACTGTGGAGTAGGGGAAACATTTAGTTGAAAGTGTGATGCAGTGAGGAATGTTTCCAAATAAATATTTGTCTTTCTCAAATTTTCCATCACCAACATTTTAGTAAGGCCAGAGTGAAAGACACTTGTTTCTACTTGCTTAGATTTGGCTTGAACTCTATCAACCATCTTACCAATGCTTCTAAAGAGGTAAAAAGGGAGATTCATTGCTTCTTTCCTTGTAAAGTGTAATAGCAGCCTAATGTGATATTTATATATCATTAAATATTCCCTCACATGTAAAATACCTTTGAATAACCTTCAACATCTTTCCAAAACCTTGAAGCATGTGGATTCTAGGTACCCCTTTGGAAAAATTGTCTCCCTGACACTCTGGTTTGAGAAATTACTTGGAGAAAGAGTCATTTAATGTCATAGCCTTGAACCATTTTTCTCCATTGTTGGGTATCTTTGTTGCAAAAGAGATGGAACTTTCTGAAACTACAAATTCTAATATTCCCATCTTGGTTTTGGTCCCATTGAAATTGAGTGTGAATTCCTTGGCTACCTCTGGATGCCCCCCTGCATCTTTTGACATAAATTGACACAGCCTACTCTATGAAAGGCCTCTCTGATCAAAGGTTCATAATCAAGCAATTGCATTTCATAGGGATCTGGTCTCACTATTTCACCTCCCTTGTGAGTCTTCTTGTGATCTGGGTTGTCCATAACTGCTTCTTGAAAATAAAATTTATGTAATATTTAATTATTGCTAGATGTGTGAAATAGGGCATATAGAAGATTAGGATTTTGATGACAAATTTTTTTCCAATAGGCTAACCTTGTATCGAGATTCTATAGACTTCAGTCTATACACATCCAGGAATACGACATGGCATTCTTCAAAAGGAAATCTAAGGAAAAGCCACTGAAAGTTATAATGAAAGGAGACACATATAAGACTCTGCAAAACAAGTTTTTATCAGCATAAAAAAATGGATAAACAACATCACTACACCTACAATTTTAAGTCTGCTCCCATAGATGATCAGTTGTGCACTAAAAAATGGATAGGGATATAATTAACTCTGTCAAGGTTATAGTTTTAGAAAGATGCAGAGGATGGGGTTTTAACAAGGTTGGAACAGAGGGTTCACAATGCAGTTTGCAGCTCCATGTTCGTCAGCGCTCTGTGAGCCAGTTTACAGTGCTAGGTGAAAATGATGGGAGCAAGAAATTTTTGAGCAGAAGGAAAACAGAAAGAGGTCAGAAGGTGGTCTGGTTTAGTAGGCACAGTTCAAAGCATCTTTTAAGTGAATTTTGCAAACTGATAGCAAGGCAGTGACAGTTCACAACACCAACAAATATATCAGTAAAGAACCTCCCCTCAAACTTCAAATAGCATGATAACCCTCATGATGTAATATCCCTGATCCTGCTGATCAAGATATTTGCTACTGATCTATTATTATGTCTTGCAGATCTTATACACTAGGGGTTTCTGGATGTCTTTCGGTTGTATGTTTGAGATCTTGATGGTTATTGCATGTGCATGTGGTTTATTGCATGTGCATGTTGATTATTGCATGTGCATGTTGCATATTTATGGTTTAAACAACATATAAAGGATGAATGCAGAAGTAAAGAACATCAACTGCCCAATATCATGTATTATACGGTTTGAGCATGGAAATACAATAACCTACTGGAAATATAGAATATAAACGTCAGCCAGATCTCATGGATCAGCACTGGAATACAATCAAATAACATAAAAATACCTGTGATCAGAAGATGATAGCAGATCTGATGCATGCACAGATAGATCGACAAAAATATGTGATTCTGACGAAGTACGATAACCGCTACTAGCTGGAAAACTCATCTGGAAGTTCATACCATTGGAATATGATGGAAATTGCTCCAAAAGAAGCGCCTTGGCCTCTAGGCTGAAATGGGTGAGTGTCGAATCTCGAATCTGGTCTCCGAGGCACTGGATTTGGACCCCTGGGGGGTTTTCGCACCTCCCGGAGCACTAGATGCATCCCAAAGGATTCCACCAATGGAATCTGTTGCTATATGGCTCAAAACAATAATCTCTCCAAATAAGGGAATGGGTCGAAAGGATTTGTCTGGATCTGCTATGATACTCTACATGCAACACCAA
Organism: Picea engelmannii; assembly: GCA_009831015.1. Taxonomy (NCBI): domain Eukaryota; kingdom Viridiplantae; phylum Streptophyta; class Pinopsida; order Pinales; family Pinaceae; genus Picea; species Picea engelmannii. The sequence goes on along the minus strand of ML824824.1, from coordinate 43,618 downwards.
ATGTCTGTCCGGAAGAGTTACACCCTAAATGGCTGAATGAGTCGATCTACAAGATTCCACTGTTAGAATATGATAATAGATGGCTCAATAGAAGCGCTCTGGCTGGATCTCAAATGGGTTGGAAGGAAACTGCAATTTGGATACGCATCTTGTGCAGCTCTCTAAACCCTCAAACTGACTTGCACCCTCACTGGCTGAGTTGCGCACTCTGCAATGGATACTCCTGAAAAGTACGGTGAAATACCTGGATGGTATCTCCAATGGGCTAGGGTGTGTCTCTCAACACCGAAACCGATCAATGGTGGTGGTTTCCTCCAGAAATCCACAAAACAGTAAGGTCGACCCTCCTCCTCCTCTGGGAACTCTCAACATCAAATCATAACAATGCATAATGAATTAGGTTTATTTACCCTTCCTTTATAGCTTCCCGAAACCCTAATTCATTGTTGACCTTTTCCCTCCAAGTGAATTTTACTTTATTTTATTATTCCTTGATTAAATAACTTAATTAACCATTTTACCTCTAAAAAGTGATTTATCCATCCTGATGGCTTCTCCGGCCACTGAAAGTCACTTCTCATCATCTTATCCTGTAGTGCTCTTCCTCCCGATTCCAACGAACTATTACACTAAGAGGTTTCTCCAAGTAATATACCCATTATGACCTTCTTAGTGAATTTAATTAAGATATGACCCATAATAACTCAAAATTACGGAAATCGTCAGAATGCAACGAAACCAAAGCCCAGCTGTGCGGAATGGATCTTGATGATGATCGATGCAAGTTGGGCCCAAATAAACCCCTCAATATCTATCGAACTCTCTATCACCCCTATCTGGCTAATCGGGTAGGCATAACACTCTGAAATGTTGTAATGCTATAATATCCCAAAATGGGGACATTACAGTCCTCCCTGTCGAAATATTGCTTGTTCTCGAGCAATAACTGAATCCAACTACATATGATACCGGGGTCCCATATCCACCTGTGTGACACAAGGTAGACTCCCCTCAATATGTGGTCTCTCCAAGTGCTCACCACACATGACACCCACATGATCTTGATGAGTATAATGATCAATGGCCAAAGAATCTCAGTCAACTCCCCAAGCAACCACTCTACTCGAAACTCAACTCAATCAAACGTTGAACTACCAAGCACTCCAATCCCTAGATCCCATATCAAAATGTGAACTGCAATGCCATGCGGAGTATAGTTCTTTAACATATCAACACCATGAGTCTCCTACACATAAAATATGGCCTCAACCCAAAATGGGTCTATCCTACCAGACCATACCAAACTCAGCACGACCCCCATCGACTGAACATGTTGTTTCCATAGTGAGGTACTACAAGACCTCAACGAATCACTAGTGAGTGACGTTCTCTCCCTAATACTGAAACTCAATGGAAAATCAAAGTGACTTCCCCCTGCAAACATTCACTCGTCTCCATCAGTCAATGAAATGCCCAACCCTATAATCCCAGGGTCCCATGCTAGTCTCTGACAGGGACAATCATGTTGATTTTGCGCTACTCTGATCATGGTTGTCTGCTCTAAGTATCCATATTGGACCCTCCACACATGGATCCTCATAAGATGAAACAAACTATCGACCCAATGGACTCCAAGATCCCATGTCAAATTTGGAAGCTCATCACTTCCAATCCCCACTAACTGTTGATGTGCCCTACTGGTAACTGTAGAAATCCGTCCACCCTCATCCCAATGAGAGTTTGAATATGTAGCAACCTCTGAGTTATCCTCTGTCCCATGGCCTAGGATACTCTCCATCACGCCTAGGACCTCAATTGTCTACCCCTGATGATCCACCCATATCCTGTTGTATGCAATCAAGACACTCTTGTCAGGTGGTCTCAGCCTATCAACTCTCCATGTCCCCTACCATTGTCTAGCACCCCTTATGTTGTTGTCAATGATAAAAGTGTCGGGAAAGGCTATCATAAATATCTGGACCCAACTGTAGGACTGGAAAGTATCATATGCTTTGGTCAATCCCCAGGATTGGACCGAAATCTCATCCACTAGCACCCATGGTGAATAATTGCCTAAACTCCAACTATCGTGTACAACAGTAGATAACTCCACAAACTACTGGTCAATCATTCTCCCTCCATCATCACTCAGATAGTTGTTGCTATTGTGAAGTTGATCTCCTAGAACTATGTGGTGTTGCAAGGGAAAGGAATCTCCATGCTCCACTAAGTGTGTCTCCTCCCTGCCATCCAATGCATCCCCATGAATCCCACTGTACATCTCTCTCATCATCATATGTCCAAGGTGTACTTTCGGATCAACCTCTATGTGGATATCAACCAATCCTAGAACACAAATGAAAGTGTCCTCATAACTGCCCCTGGATCTGGAATCCTCATGTGTATGTGTATGACTGATTATCTCAGAACTACCCATGAATGGTGGCCCCTGTGACACCCATATATCCTCCAACAATGTAACTGAGGAACATATCTGACTCTCTACCGAGATAGATATAGTGTATCTCTGACCAGTCTCCTCAAGGAGCTCATCTAATATGGACTCTGATTCTTTAAGGGTTTTCTGTGTGCCTTCCAAGAATCCTTGTGTTCTCACCAACTCACGAGTGAGTCGATCCACCTCAAGCTCCTCCTCCCTCAGTGCCCTGTGATACATCTCGCCAATCTCCAATAGGTAATCTCTGTCCATCAATAACTGTCGGTAGTCAACCCTCATCATAGTCACTCTCTCCATGAGTGTATGGAAGTCATCAATGGAAAGTCCCCTATCTGAACTATCACATGCCATCGAGGCCCTCCAACAACAACCTACCATCAGTGCATGTGTATCATCAATGCACTGAGTGGTTGCCATGATCATGTCCTCATTGACTCTCAATTGTCCCGTCCAATGTCATGACTCCTGATCACAATCCCGCTGAGGTTCTACCTCATGCCCCTCACTCCTAGTGTCAACAATGGAATCCCCAACAACACACTCCTCAAAAGATAAGGCATTGAACTGCCCACTGTCCACTATGCTACTGAGTCCTCCTATAGGCCACTGCACACCATCACTAACTGCTACCCCCATCTGAATCGCACTATATCTTGTATGGGCAGTTGTATTCTCATGTGCGCTCACCCTACTAATATCATCTGCATCTAGATCCCATACAGATGTGTCCATACACGTGCTATGGTCATCCCGACCAATAAGGAGTGTATCATCATCACTGTAGATCGATCTTGGGAGTAAGTGTCCCAACAAGTTGTCGGTCTCCACAACCTAGTCCATCAATGGAATCTCCAAGATTGGTGACTCACTCTCCTCATACTGATAGGTATGTGTAAGGTCAACTATCTCCAAGCCATACCTCTCCTCTTGGGTCTGCAGATCCATATGTCCCTTGAGTACAATCCCTACACAAGGCTCCTCTACCATATCAGGAATGCCACTGATATCCTCATGTGTCGTGGCTATCATATATGACTGAGAATATGAAAAATGTGTCTCGCTCATCATAGGAATCTCATCATCCTCCATACATGACTTCCTGGAAGCCATGTCTACACCCATAGGTAGGTCATCCAACTTCCTAATCTCATCATGTCTAAGTGCCAACACATATGAATCCTCACAAGTGTCACCACTATGATGAATTGTTGAATCCTCAACATTGCCTGACGGGAAAAATGAAGGACATGCACTATCATCCTGTCCATCCAATTGTCTCTCAAATGCACAAGAGCCACTAGCCTCCGTCTCGATCCTCTGGTTGAGCTTGTAGTACATGTCTAAATTTTGTACCCCAACTCTGGCAGTGCATTTGGATGATCCGTCAAAAGAAGGTATGGTGAGTTTACCAACTTTCCGGATGAAATCTATGTTATTCCCCTGTTGTTGTTGTTGTCCTCCTCTCTGAGGTTCTCTAGGATGGTCCATGCCCCTAATGATCCGAATTATTTTCGGCACGAAATGAGATCGGAGATATAATAAAGAAATGCACAGAGATATCGCAGATGTTCAATAATATAACAGAAATGTATCAGAGATGCAACCATAAACACAGATATACAGTAATACACGATTTCTA
>ML824824.1:20280-31255 GCA_009831015.1 Picea engelmannii | reverse complement strand
ACGGCTACTCGCATTCGCAAGAAGATGATTACAATGAGGCTCTGAAGGCCCTTTTACAATAAATGGGAATGCCAAAATTCCTAGACATCCAAAAACCTAACCCTAGGAGATGAAGCGCCAAAAGTCATGTGGGCCCCGTTTGGCTAAGTGAGTACATCAACTTCCCGGGGTCGTAACTTTTGCATACGATCTCCGTTTTAGGCGTGTGATAGCTCGTTGGAAAGGTATTGTCGAGGAGATTCATTTTGGCGGCTCAATAATGCCTTTGGATATCATTGAGAACATCTATCTCGAAAAAACTTCATTTGGACCCTCAAAATGGCCCCGAAAGTTAAAACCTGCTAAAAATAGTAAATTGCCAAAATGGCCAGAAAACTGTTTTGAGCCATTTGGAAGAGGTGGGTGGACACCGATATCCACCTGGATCACCTAATTCCACAATACTCGACCAGTTTCATGTCATGATGAAAGTCAGGACCCAATGTTGCATACTCCCTCTTGTACTCTGCAAAGTCTTCCGCCTGAGTGGGTAGTTTGCGTGCTAATGACCGTTGTGCTACTGTTGGTGGTGCCTTCTAAAAACTAGGGAACCATGGTATGGGAATCCTACTCAAAGATGTGTATGTGCAAGTAGGTGTCTGGGGTCTACTTCCTGCCCCCGAATTCCCATGGGCTGCATGTGGGGCTTGTGTGCCTGGAATGCCCACCATAGCCAATCTATCAGCCACCTGAGCCAAGGACTGAGACATGGTCCGCTGACTAGCTAACATATCACTGATAACCTGCATGAAGGTTGCCTCTCATTCCATGGGGGCCTTACCACTGCCCTCTGGTCACTCATATATGTCTCCTAGCATCCTCTCTACCTTATGGGTCACTAGCTGAACTCATCGACTTTAGTCACAGACTGGAAGGACTAAAGCTCTAATACCACTCTAATATCCACGATCCCACTGATCAAGATATTTGCTACTGATCTATTATTCTTTCTTGCAAATATGATACACTAGGGGTTTCTGGATGCGTTTCAATTGTATGTTTGAGATATTTATGGTTATTGCATGTGCATGTGGGTTATTGCATGTGCATGTTGGTTATTGCATGTGCATGTTGCATATTTATGGTTTAAACAACATATAAAGGATTCATGCAAAAGTAAAGAACATCAATTGCCCAATATCATGTATTATACGGTTTGAGCATGGAAATACAATAGCCTACTGGAAATATAGAATATAAACGTCAGTCAGATCTCATGGATCAGCACTGGAATACAATCAAATAACATAAAAATACCCGTGATCAGAAGATAATAGCAGATATGATGCATGCACGGATAGATCGGTGAAAATATGCAATTCTGGTGAAGTACGGTAACCGCTACCAGCTGGAAAACTCGTCTGGAAGTTTAGACCATCGGAATACGCTAGAAACTGCTCCAAAAGAAGCGCCCTGGCCTCTAGACTGAAATGGGTGAGTGTCGGATCTCGAATCTGGTCTCTGAGGCACTGGATCTGGACCCCTGGGGGTTTGCGCACCTCCTGGAGCACTGGATGCACCCCAAAGGATTACACCAATGGAATCTGCTACTATATGGCTCAAAATGATCATCTCGCCAAATAAGGAAATGGGTCGAAAGGATTTGTCTGAATTTGCTCTGATACTCTGCATGCAACACCAAATGTCTGTTCGGAAGAGTTGCGCCCTAAATGGATGAATGAGTCAATCTGCAAGATTCCACCATTAGAATCTGATGATATATGGCTCAATAGAAGTGCCCTGGCTGGATCTCAAATGGGTTGGAAGGAAACTGCAAACTGGATACGGATCTCGTGCAGCTCTCTAAACCCTCAAACTGACTTGCGCCCTCACTGGCTGAGTTGCGCACTCTGCAATGGATACTCTTGAAAAGTATGGTGAAATACCTGGATGGTATCTCTGATGGGCTAGGGTGTGTCTCTCAACACTGAAACCGATCAATGGTGGTGGTTTCCTCCAGAAATCCACAAAACAGTAAGGTCGACCCTCCTCCTCCTCTGGGAACTCTCAACATCAAATCATAACAATGCATAATGAATTAGGTTGCTTTACCCTTCCTTTATAGCTTCTCGAAACCCTAATTCGTTGTTGACCTTTTCCCTCCAAGCGACTTTTACATTATTTTATTATTCCTTGATTAAATCACTTAATTAATTAATTAATTAACCATTTTACCTCTAAAAAGTGATTTATCCATCCCGATGGCTTCTCCGGCCACTGAAAGTCACTTCTCATCATCTTATCATGTAGTGCTCTTCCTCCTGATTTCGATGAGCTATTACACTAAGAGTTTTCTCCAAGTAATGTTCCCATTATGACCTTGGTGAATTTAATTAAGATATGACCCATAATAACTCAAAATTACGGAAATCATCGGAATGCAACGAAACCAAAGCCCAGTTGTGCGGAATGGATCCTGATGATGATCGATGCAAGTTGGGCCCAAATAAACCCCTCAATATCTCCCGAACTCTCTGTCACCCTTATCTGGCTACTCGGGTAGGCATAACACTCTGAAATGTTGTAATGTTATAATGTCCCAAAATGGGGACATTATGTTAATGTTTAAGCCATTATTATAGATGTTTGCATTTCATTAGATAACAATAGCATAATCCAAGATCACTGAAAAATACACAATCACAAGAGACAAAACATTTATCTTGGGAAACCCTCTAGGGGAAGAAAACCCAGCAAAACTTCCTTGATATAGATAGCCAATACAATGCCAAGAGATCTCTTAAACTAATACAGAAATTCCTCTCCCAGATATGCGCCACTCTCTCTCTCCTTCTTCTCCAGCAGCAGATCTGAACTTGTCTCTCAATGAGCAAGTGAGTTGTGTGTCTAAGTGAGGTGATGGCCTCTTTATTTAAACAAGTATTGCACGTTTGAAGTGTCTCTTCACTGGCAGGGCCGACTTCTCAAACTGGGTGGGTAAACCCACCTTTATTATATTTTTGGGTCTCTTTAATATCTATTGGGGATGACTTCTTATTCTGCCTATTACAATTGTCTTTTTACCAATCCGCAAAAGGATATTTGGTCCTATTACAATAACCGACATGAACAATCCACAATGAGGATTGATCCTATGAATAATATATCAATAATAATAAGAATACTCTTTGCAGTTACATTATTTCAACACATTACACATGAAGTACCTCATAGACCTGAGCTTGATGCAGATAACTGGGGATTTGAACACACATGTCTGCAAACTATTCAACCTCCAACACTCTCCTTCATCCAGTTCGCAACGCCTGTCTGTAGCACCAAGTTCGCAGCGCTAGTTCGCAATTACTAGCTCAAACACAATTTGCACACTTGAAGGAAGATGTTAGGAACTTTTATGACATAATCCCTGAGAATTTGTTTAAGATACAAGCTCCGAAAATAATAAGATCTTCTTTGACACAATCCTTAAATGCAATGGTGGCAATGAATGCGTTGAGTGCTTTGAGTACGTTGTGAATTCTCCTAGTGAGTTGGCGGTGCATAGATCAAATCTGATTTGACAGCTAAACGAATAAAAGGTGACAAAGGAGGATGTTGTGTATAACATGGAGGTGTGAAATGTCAAGGTAATGATGAAGAGTTCAAAGATGTGACTCATGAGGGTTTATTCAACTTGTCATGATAACAAAGACGTAACCCAAAGACTCTAGACCAAGGCCAAACTAACTTTAGCTTATTTAAATCAAAATTTGAATTATGACTATAGCAAGAAGACATAAAAACCTATAACTTAAGAAAACCTATGACTCAAAAACTAAACTGAGATGATTTTTTACCCTTAAAGTTCTATGTGATAACATTTGGCTCCATAGGGAATGGCATGCTCTCTGTGAGTTGCCAAGAACATGTAGTTCCAATGTCTTATCCAATGGCTATGGGGTCATTATTTAAAGAAAACAAAACAAACTAAAAATTGATATTTACAATGAAAGGAAAGCCACTCATGGCTTTAAGAAAAATATTTCTTCAGAAAATGTGAATTGACTAGGCCACCAGAAAATTCAATATCTTCCAAGCTCTGCAATTTGAAAATGTTATTTTTCAAAACTTCATAAATATTGAAAGGACCAATCCACAAAGATTCGAATTTACCAAGTTTACCCTTGTCTTGCCTTTGTGCATACCATTTGAGCACCAGGTCTCCCAGCTAGAAATATTCCTTCTTCACCTTCTTGTCGAAATCATCTTTGATTTTATGTTGATGGCTCTGTGATTTATCAAAGAGTTGCTCCATGGTCTATTGTACTTCCACTAGTTGATGCATCCTTCTGATCATGTCATGTGGTTCTCCTTGTTGGTATTGAAGAAACTTTGCCACGGATAAGGCTAGTTGAGTAGGAAAAACAACTTTAGTTCCATAGACCATCTCAAATGGAGTAGTGTCAATTGATCTCTTGGTAGTTACTCTATCTTCCCATAGATCAAACTTCAACTTTGAATCCCAAGACTTTTTTTTATCCTCCAACATAATTTTGATGATTTTTACTAGACTTTTGTTGGATGATTCTGCCAAGCCATTACCTTGAGGGTAATAAGGAGTAGAGTGAATAACATGGATGCCAAACTTTTCACAAAACTTGACCAGAGGTTCAACTTTAAAAGCTACATCATTATTAGTCACAATCTTGTTAGGACAACCAAACCTTGACAAAATATCTTCCAGGAAGCCAATGACTACTTTATGTGTTTCATTTCTTGTGGGAATGGATTCTATCCACTTGGTGAAATAATTAGTGGCAGTCACGATCCAACGATGTTGGCCACTTGAAGTTGGATGGATTTCTTCAATGAAATCTAATCCCCATTGCTAGAAAGGACCGGATACCATTATGGGCTTCAGAGGCAAAGATTTTAGTTGTTGCTTGCCCGAGAATTTCTGACATTTATCACAGGACCTGATCTTTGCACATACATTAGTGAATAAACTAATCCAGAAGTACCCAACTTCGAGTATTTTATATGTTGTGTTCCTCCAAAAATGGTGACCTCCACATAGGCTATCATGAAAATCATTCATGGTTTGCTTTACCTCATCTGGATCCAAGCATCTTAAAAGAACCCCTACAGGATCCTTCGAATATAGAACATGATCAACAATGAAATATCTGATTTCTTTGATATTTAAATCCCTCACCTTACTCTTCTCAAGTCCAGTAGGAGGATGCAATATCTGCAAGAAATGGATGAGGTCCTTGTACCAACTACACTCTGTCAATTTGGGGTTGATATGTGAGTTGTTACTAGTAATATTAGTATGTTGATATGCATAATCTGCATTCATGAAATTAACCCCAAGTTCCTTACAATTTGATTCAGCTAACAATCTAGCTAAACCTTTTCCTTTCACCAGCTTGGTAGGTTTCATCTCAAGATCAAACTCCAAAAAAATTTCAATCCACTTACTCCTCTTTCTATCTATGTCAGGTTTAATTAGAATTTATTTAACATATTTTGAAGGGACATAAGAAATAATTCTAGAATGCAGAAAATATACTTTGAAAGCTTTGAGGGCTTTGACCAAAGCATAAGCATGCTTCTCCATGATGTCATATCTGACTTCAACATCTCTCAAAGCTCTGCTGAAAAAAGAAACATGCTGCTCCATTCCATCTGATTTTTTTTTAAGGAGAACAACAACCAATGTATCATTTGAGGCAAAAGAAAATATCATAAATTCTTTTGAATAATCAGGGCTGATAAGAACAGGTGCCTCAGTCAGTGCTTGTTTAATTTGATCAAAAGAATTTCTAGCTTCAAGTGTCCATTTTACCTCATTCCCCTTTCTCAGCATGGATGTGATAAACGTAACTAATTCAGCAAAATTGGAAATGAATCTTCTTAAGTTTATCTTACCCAGGAAGGATTGGGTCTCTTTCTTGAACCTAGGGAGAGACGGAGTCTTGATGGCCTCTACTCTACTTGGGTCAATTTTTACCCATTCAGCTGAGACAATATGTCTCAACGGATTACCTTCCTTCATAGCAAAGAGGGACTTCTTGGGATTAAGTGACAGCTCAAATTTTTTGCATTTATGGAACATCTTCTCCAAATGTTGATAATGCTCTTGATCAGATTTTGAAAACATTGTGATGTCATCCAAGTAGATCACCACAAACTTATATTTTTCTCCAATAAAAGCAATATCCATTGCACGCTGAAAGGTTTCCCATGCATTCATGAGACCAAAGGGCATCTTGGCATACATGAATGTACCCCAAGGAGTGGTGAATGTTGTCTTTTCCCTATCTTCAAGCAAAACAAAAATCTGATTGTAGCCTAAAAAGCCATCAATCATGGACATCCTAGCTGAGCATGTCACCCTTTGCAAAATATGCTCCATCTTAGGCAAGGGGTAATTATCTTTCCTAGAACACCTGTTTAAATTTATGAAATCAACACAAAGTCTGATTTCTCCATTCTTTTTCCTAATAGGGACAAGATTATTTATCCACTCAGAATACCTCAAAGGTATGATGATCTAAGAATCAAGCAATTTTTTGACCTCCTTTTCTATGATGGGAAACAACATAGGATTGATCTGCCTTAGTTTATGTCTAAAAGGTTTGGTATCATCCTTCAAAGGTATTTTGTGCTCAATAATTCTTGTGTCATAAGTTTGCAAATCATCATGCTTCCAAGCAAAGACATCAGCAAATTCCTTTAACATTTTTATATACTCATCTCTTTGTTTTTCTAACAGACTACTAGACAGCTTGACATACTTGGGATTTTCATCAGTACCTACATTTCATTTTTGCAAATCAACATATTCATTTGAACCTCTCACTTTGACAGCCACATCATTACTATCAAATAATCTCTCCAAAGGAACCAGTCCCTTGGGGATATGATTTCTAGGCAATTGGAAAATCTTGTGGTCTGCAATCTTTTTCAGGAATTTATAAGCATGAGGATTGTTTTCATCATCTAGGTCTTGATCAATGTGAATTGCATAAAATTCCTCTATTGTTTCCAAAAATATTTTTATTTCAAGATCATCTTCAAAAACCTTCCAATGTTTGACATTGTTAGGTATGGAAGGCCTATATTTTACTTCAACATCATACTTGAGTTTAGGAGATAGTGGAACTTTAAAGTTACTAGCAGAAACAACTAGGGAATCAACTAATGCATTCTCTTCTCTAGGAACAAATGATATTTTGAAAGCTAGGAAGAAATTATCATTAAGATCCCATGTTAGAATATAGAGGATTGTGCTCGTTTAACCATTGACGATACCCTCGTCACCCAACCACAGGCCTTAAGCCACCCTCCGAGCACCTTGACCTTGACCGAGAAGAGAATTCTAGCTGCAATCTATAGCCAAGAGAGGCTAAAGGCACCAAGCAAAATAATAGAAACTAAACTGAATAGATGATCCCACCCAGAAGCTAGCGCACCACTTTCGCAGCTCTCCCAAAAACTTACGCACCAAACTGTTGCTGCCTGCAACTACCTGCATAGATATTGCTCTCACTGCAACTGTTGAGATGATAAATAATGAAACTGGTGCCCTATATTTATAGTGGACTGGCCAGTCTAACTGGGGCTGACCTGACCAGTCTAACTGGGTCGACTTCTTCTTCTGGGCATCAATAAATTCAATATAAATATATTTGTTCAGCCAGCAACTTGTCTAGGGTTTCCTTCAATTCTTTGCTTCCTTCCGGAGGATTCTAGTCTCGTCATAGGTCATCATAGAGGTTCATACCTCCCGAAGCTACCATAATATTAGCACTCCCTCCTAGCTAGGGAGGTATGGTCTTGAGCACAACAAACCATTCAACTGGTAGCACCACGAGCACCTGTCATTATTATCCGACTGGATAATATCCTATGACAGCTGGTACAATATCAATTTATAGAACACACCTGTGTCTATTCCAATAGTACACAACTACTTAGACTTTGTGAAACACAATCACAAACTGTCCTTCATAACAAATAGAAACCTGCATATAAACAATGTTATGATAAAAACTGTATCATCTAGGCCAATCTTTCACTCACATCTGTGAGATCTGATAGAATGTCTGCCACCACAGTAATCTTCATCTGCATAAAAACAGGGTTATGATAAAACTGAATCATCTGGGCCAGTATTTCACTCACGTCTGTGAGATCTGAAAGAATGTTTGCCCTCAATATAGAATATCAACAATAATCATCTGGGCCAATCTTTCACTCACATCTGTGAGGTCTGAAAGAATGTCTGCCCTCAATATAGAATATCAACACTGGGCTATCTTCCCCATTCTTCTCAACCAAGGAAGAAGGATTGTTTATGATTTCTGAACCTGGACCATTTCCCACCCTGGGCCATTCTTCCGACACCAAACAAAGTGTAACCTGGAGAGAATGAGTCTGCCCTCGAGAAATGTTTGGACCATTCCTTACCCTGGGCCATTCCTCTGACACTAAACAAAGTGTAACCTAGAGGGAATGAGTCTGCCCTAAGGAATGACTGTCCTGGATTATTCCCCACCCTGGGCCATTCCTTCGACACCAAACAAGGTGTAACCTGGAGCAAATGAGTCTTCCCTCGAGGAATAACTGTCCCTGATTGTTGAGCCTGGACTACTCCCCACCTTGGGACATTCCTCCGACACCAAACAAGGTGTATCCTGGAGAGAATGAGTCTACCCTCGAGGAGTAACTGTCCGGACCATTCCCCACCCTGGGCCATTCCTCCGACACTAAACAAGTGTAACCTGGAAAGAATGAGTCTGCCCTCGAGGAATGTTTTTCCTGCATCAACCTCCAAAACGGACGATTCTTCGAAACTTCTCACAACTGTGAACTTCGAAAGAATGACTGCCCGATGAGGCGGACCATTCTACTTGACCACTACTCAGAGTGACTGCCAAGAAGAATGATTTTCCTAGACCACTCCCCATAATGCGAAGTCGTTGTCTATGATACATCAGCAATCAGTCTACCACCCATGTTAACTACAATGGGAAGCCACTGTCCGTCAGAAATCTCAATCCACTTTCCGAACAGGAAAGCATCTGTCCAATCTGGACTCTTACAAAATAAATAACAATTTCAATTCTCCCTCCTAACTGGAGAGTTGTTTCAATCACAGAAATAAACATTTTTGCGTACCTTCTTTATCCTAGAGAGTCTTCCCTTTCAGCTAAGGGAGTTATTTCCACAATCCCCATCTTCTCTCGGAAATATGCAAACTTGATTATGGAAAGAGGCTTTGTCAGGATATATGTTGTCTGCTCATCAGTGGAGATATACTCGAGCTTTACCTCTCCTTCCTGGACTTTATCTCGGATAAAGTAGTATTTGATCTCAATGTGCTTCGACTTTTCATGAAACACTGGATGCTCGGATAATCTTATACAACTCTTATTATCACAATATATTGTGGTCAATTCTGGAGTCTGATCAAATAAATCGGATATTAACTTCCTTAGCCATACTGCTTTTGTGCATGCTTCACAAGATGCCATATACTCTACTTCTATTGTACTAAGTGCGACAGACTTTTGCTTCCTGCTACTCCAAGATATCATAGCAGAGCCCAAGTTGAAACACATACCTGAAGTACTCTTTCTGTCTTCTGCACTTCCTGCCCAATCAGAATCTGTGAATCCATGAAGTTGGATATCACTGGATGCAGTATATTTTAAGCCATAGTTTATTGTCCCACGAATATATCTTAAAACATGCTTTGCAGCTATCCAATGCTCTTGTCTTAGTTCCACCTGGAACTGACTTAATGTATTTACAGCAAAGCAAATATCTGGATCGAAATCTGGGACTTTCATTTTCCTTATATCCGCATTCATAGGAGTGTCCATGGACTTACGGTCCATCATTCCAAACTTCTGAAGGATCTTTATTGCATATTTTCCTTGTCCAAGGAATACTTCACCACGCTTCTGCCATACTTCTAGTCCCAAGTAATAGTGAATGAGACCTAGATATTTCATATCAAATTCAGAGGCTAAATCCTTCTTACACTGAATGATTAGAGTTTCTTCACCTGTTATAAATAGATCATCAACATATAGCAGTAGAATTACAGGTGCATTGTTCACGACTTTGTAGTAAAGGTTTGGATCTGCATGACTCTTGGAAAAACCAAGTCTGGTTAAATAAAAGTCCATCCTGGCATACCAAGCCCTTGGTGCTTGCTTGAGTCCATATAGAGCTTTCTTCAGTCTACAAACACGAGTGTCTCTGGAGTGTACCTCGAATCCTTGAGGTTGTTCAATATATACTTCTTCTTCGATAGCTCCATTGAGAAATGTTGTCTTTACATCCATCTGGTGTATATTCCATCCCATGGAAGCAGCAAGAGATATGATAGTTCTGATGGAAGTATACCTTGCCACCGGAGCAAAGGTTTCGTCATAGTCTTCTCCCTCCTTCTGGGAGAACCCTCTGGCCACGAATCTTGCCTTATATTTATCCACGCTTCCGTCTGCTGCATGTTTGATCTTGTATACCCATTTTGAAGTTACAACTGATTTCTCTTTGGGTCTGGGTACAATTTCCCATACTTCATTTCTCATAATGGATTGATGTTCTTCTGCCATAGCTTCTTTCCATTGTTCCCTTTTAACTGCTTCTTCAAATGTAGTAGGTTCTTCATCTAGGATCTTTGTCATGTATGTTGCACAGCTTGAGAATCTTTTCGGTCTTTTAGTCTTCCTGGATATTCCTTATGGAACCTTGATTCTTTCTGCGTCTTGTAAGGTGGCTTCAAGCCAAGCTGGTCGTTTCTTGTTCTTTGGTATATTATCTGGATCAGTGTTCTCACATATCTCCATAGGATGATCAGGTTGATCCTTTTCGTTATTTTCATCTTCTATGTTTTCTTCATTTAGTTCTTCAATTTCTTCTTCTTCTATAGTTTCTTCAATAGATTTTCTGAAGGCCATTCTTTCATTGAATG
>ML824824.1:0-19028 GCA_009831015.1 Picea engelmannii | reverse complement strand
GCCCCAAAACTAGGACCTCATACTCTGCAATGTTGTTTGTGGTTTCAAATTCTAACTTGAAAGACAAATTTATGACTTCTTGAGAAGGGGAAATGAAAACAACTCCAACACCAACATTATCTTTAGAAGATGCCCCATCAAAAAACATTTTCCAAGTTTGAGCACCTTGTTTGACTGTTTCACATGTTGGTGGTGATGGCTTTCTTATTTCCAAAGGTGGTTGAGGAAGATCAGTGAGTTGCATAATGCTAGATCCAAAATCAGTGTCAATAGTATAAATAGGATGGTTTGTGGGATTACCTTCATCACTAATAATATAAGGAAATTGTGCTTCTCTATACAACCTTCTATGCTCACCCCCAAAGATAGGTATTGTGGCATAAGAGAGATCCATTTGCAATGTCCCTCCCAACCTTTTAATCCATGATCTGGACAATAAAATCCAAAACTTAGGGGGAACATCTACAACTATTATATCAATCACTATAATCTTCATGGGCAATTGAAAGAGAGTAACAATCGAATATTTAATCACCCCTAGGCATTTCACTTTCCTTGAGTCAAAAGAAAATAGATCATGATATGCTTTGGTGATCTCTAGACCCAGTTCATCCATGACATATTTAGGCATTAAGTTATGGGATGCACCTGAGTCCATCAAGAAATTATGTAAGATCTTGTCATGTACATTCAATGAGGTATAAAAAGGAGGAGAGGAGTCATCCCTATCTTCCACTAAGGGCCCCAATATAACTGCAGGTTCTTCATCTTACAAATTCACTGAATCTGTTGAATGGGAAGAAAAATCAGACTGCAACATTTTAGAAATGGACTTCTTGAAATATTCATTCTTTATCAACTCTAAGAATGGGACTAGAATTTTAATCTTTTGAATTTCATTTTCAAAGTTAAAAGAAGATGGGGATTTCATAATTTCTTTTACTTCTTGGACAGGGGATTTAACCACAGGCTGATTATTTTGTTCTTCATTTCCTTTCTTTGGTGCAACCGTTGTTTTAATAGAGGGTTCTGATTTTTTAGGCTGATTGGATGTACTAGGATTTCCCTATTTTTGTTTTGACCTCAAGTTGTACTTATTTTGATTTCATTTGTTTTCTCTCCCTTACTTAACTCATTTAGATGGATGTTCATCAGAGACTCTTCGTAAGCAAATTGAGTTAGGTGAGTGGAAGTAGATGTGTCTCTTAGATAATGAATTTCTTGATCAGCTTCCTCATTTTCTCCTTCTTCATCATCAATGAGATTATTTTGAAGCGGGGTTTGAACCTTTTGATCATCTATATTCCTCTGATCTCTTTGAAGAATTTGAGGTGCATTATTTTGTCTTCTGAAATTGTTCCTATTTCCAAAATCTTGTGTGCTTCTATTGGCTTGTCTCTCCTCAAGTTTCATTTTTTACATTTCTACAGAAAGTGACTTAACTAACTTAGTCAATTCATCCACCTGAGGGTTAATTGCTAAAGCATCAGAAGTGGAAGCTTCTGCCTTTTGTTTCCTCCCATCCCTATCAAATTTGCCTCTTAATTTGTCCACAACCAATATGTTTGATTCCACTTCTAGGGCAGCATCTTGCATATGGGCTAGTGAAGTAGATTTTCTTTCTCTTAACAAAAGACAAAACTTGGGATCAAAGGAACTAGAATAGGTTATTTTGGTAGAATTTTCAGTAGGTTTGATCTCAGTGGAGATTTTATTATACATTTTGTTAAACCTTTTTGAAAAGTCTAATATTGGTTCACCTTCTTTTCTTTTGAGAGACACAAATTTTGTAATATAATATAGAAAATCCTTCTTGTCACCCCAATGCCTTAAAAATGCATCATCAAGGGCTTCAATCCCAACAATTGATCCAGGAGTTAAACTCCTAAACCATTTTCCGGCTTCGCCATCAAGACTTTGTACAAAAACTCTCATCCAAACATCCTCATTATAAATATTTAGATTATCAACATAGCTATAAAATGCTACAAGGTCTTCTTCTGCAGTGATATCCTCCTCTCTTGTGAACTTAGGCATATACTTTAGATACTCTCATATTGGGAGGGAATTCATAGGTTGAGGAAGCACCAGAGGGGCATACCTAGCAACCACAATGGAATCCATTATATTTCGAGGAGGATTAGCTCCTGCCATTTGATTAGGGAAAAGTGGATTCTAAATTCTAGTAGAAGTAGGAGGTGATTTGACAAGAAAAGTTGCAATCTGTATATCAAGTATTTTAGGAAAAGGAAGAGTACAAGATGGAGGAGTTTTAGGTTTAATAAAAAGTGGTTGGGGAGGTGGATGGGGAAAACTTAAGAGGGACAAAGGTTCCTTCTTCTTTGGTCACAACAAATTTGAAATAATTGGGAGAAGGGGAACCTAAGAGAGGAAAATCTTCTAGACTCTCAAGCCTAAACCAATTTACAACTTCAAGGGATGAAAGAGGATCAAAATTTTCAAGACTTTCTTCCTTAAATTCAAGAGAAAAAGATGAATATTCAACATGAAATTCTCCTAGTTTTAACTTTACAGGAGTTTAAACAGTAGGTAATTGAGAAATACTAGATACAACTACTGGTGTTTGAAAAGTAGATTCAGGTAAGTCCCCAACAATACCTAAGAAAATAGATGAGGAGGCTCCTTGTGAAGCCTTTCCTTTATTGATGATCTTTTATGGGTCGACTTCAGGTGCAACCAGAGGTAAATGTGGAGTAGACCTTGTGTGTCTACCTTTGGCATCCACAACTGAAACAATGGAGTCACCAGGTGCAATCTACAGTCTTATGTTTACTGATTATTGTGCACCATCAAAATTAGTAATTTGTCTTGTCATACAAGCTAGGGAAATGTCTTCAATCCGTTCCTCGGCAACGACACCAAGAATGTTAGCATTGAAAGTCACACTTTGACTGCTACAAGTGTAAGCTCAGTACCCATCAAGATGTTAAAGATAAGTTTTTATGATAAGGTGGAAAATGGATGAAAACTCAAGAAAAGAATGTCAATCACAACTTACTCCATACAATATGCACCAGCAAATAAGGCTTTGAGTAACTTAGATCAGTATTTAAGAAATAAAGTGGATAGGCAGAAGACTCAATAAGAAAAATGTAATATGCCTACCATCTACATCAAGTAGTACTGACAGACATATGAAGAAAACCCTATGAAACAAGAACTTCTTATAATCAAAGAGGAAACTCTGATATAATTATAAACAGTATCACAACAGATCCTCCATTGCAAAAAAAGATAAAATTAAGCTAATTGAAACATTCAATATATTGCAATCAAAATTAGATAGAAACAAGATGATAAGGAAAAAATATCGATTTCTATTATCCAAAGTGTCTCGGGTATGGTACATACAATAGGAGATATTCTCTGTTACATAGACAATATCAAAATATGAGTCTCTCTCAAACCATTCGAACCTTCCTTCAGTCTTATAATGCCTATATTATAGCCTAGGCTGTCATTGACAGCTTTACAATTCGAATAAAAACTCATGCATAGGATTCCTATGCCTCAAGGTGGCGTGACTGCATATGTACAATAGAAATAAAACAGAATGCTAAACTTCAGGCTAATGTTGGCAACGTTTGCAACATCTTCTTTATGGTTGATGAAGTGTCCCTTTGAATGCATCTTCCTTTGGAAGTTGGCCTCCCAGCTCATAATTGATCTTAATACAATTAGCTTGCATCCATCTTGACACATGGCAGTTGTTCCTCCATTCAAAAACTCCAAAACATGAGTTCACAGCACCAGTTCGCAGTGCCTTTCTATATCAGCAAGTTCGCAGCACCAGTTCGCAGTGCCTTTCTATATCAGCTAGTTCACAATGCTAGGCGTTGCGAACTTTCTTGTACTGGATCGTTTCATTTGTTAAAGTCTTAAAACATTCCAAAAACTATCTCCAGTGCCCAAAATTTTGTAACAACTTATAATCTTGGTACATGACTAGAAAAGAACATCCCAGTAGCTAAACATGGTTTATAAGCATAACCATCCTCAAAAATGCAAAATGCATAAAACATGAAACTTGTCAAAAATTGATATTGGTTAAGGAGGTTCAACTTCTTCATTTTTTAACTCTGGAGCTTCTCCTAGTAGTAAGCTTAGCCAACATGTTCGGATTTCTCTTGGATAACTCTTCTTTGAAAGGTTGTAGTTCTACCTTTAGCTTTATGATCTTAGCTTGATAAGATATGTTTTATCTGTAGATATTTCTGAGTTGCCTATGGAGGGGCAAGAA
This sequence comes from Picea engelmannii, assembly GCA_009831015.1. Taxonomy (NCBI): domain Eukaryota; kingdom Viridiplantae; phylum Streptophyta; class Pinopsida; order Pinales; family Pinaceae; genus Picea; species Picea engelmannii. The sequence continues at coordinate 14,767 of ML824824.1, read as the reverse complement.
TCATTTAGCCAGAAATTTTTCCTTGTTAATGGACTTACAATGAATATCCAGCAATTCCTTAAATTTCCTCTTGGCACTCAAGTCTTCCTTTTTTATCCTATCAACTTCATCTCTTGCTTCCTTGAGTTGTCTTTTGAGCCTCTTGAAAGTGGGATTGCTTTTCTCTTGGGGAGTAGTGATATCAACAATTTCAATGGGTTGCTCAACCAATTTGGATTTACCTTTTCTCTGGGATGAAATTTTTGCTACATCATCCTTCTTAGAAACCTTTTGTTTGGTTGTTGCTCTAGTAAAAGGCATATTAGGCTTAACCCCGTCTACAACAATAGGTGAAGGAAACACAAGATTTCTTCCTTTCATGCATGTTGATTTACTTGAAGGAACCTCCATAGGAGTGGGATCTGCCATGGGTGAAGCTTCCCTTTGTGAAGGTTAAGAAGGCCCTCCTACTTCTATTTCATTTGTGATTTTTTCATATGTATCAGTCACAACACCCCTTTTATTTTTGCTAACCTCTGAACACACAGTCTTCTCCATAGGAGTAGGACTTTGTATCTTATATTGTGGAGTAGGGGAAACATTCAACTGAAAGTGTGATGCACTTTGGAATGTTTCCCAATTAGTATTTGTCTTTCTCAACTCTTCCATCACCAACATTTTAATAAGGCCAGAGTGAAAGAAACTTGTGTCTACTTGCTTAGATTTGGATTGAACTCTATCATCCATCTTACCAATGCTTCTAAAGAGGTAAAAAGGGATATTCATTGCTTCTTTCCCTGTGAAGTGCAATAGCAACCTAATGTGATATTGATATACCATGTTAAATCTTCCCTCAGAGGTAAAATACCTTTGAATAACTTTCAACATCTTGTCAAAACCATGAAGCATGTGGCTTCTAGGTACCCCTTTGGACAAATCATCTCCCTGACACTCTGGCTGAGAAATTCCTTGGAGAAAGAGGTATTTAATGTCATATCCTTGAACCATTTTTCTCCATTGTTGGGTATCTCTTTTGCAACAGAGATGGAACTTTCTGAAACTTCAAATTCTAATATTCCCACCTTGGTTTTGGTCCCATTGAAATTGAGTGTGAATTCCCTGGCTACCTCTAGATGCCCCCTCTGCATCTTTTGACAAAAATCGATGCAACCTACTCTGTGAAAGGCCTCTCTAATCAAAGGTTCAGAATCAAGAAATTAAATTTCATAGGGCTCTGTTCTCACTGTTTCACCTCCCTTATGAGTCTTATTGTGATGTGGTTTGTCCATAAATGTTGCTTGAAGAAAACATTTATGTAATATTTAATGACTGCTAGATGTGTGAAACAGGGAATATAGAAGATTAGGGTTTTAATGACAAAACATTTTCCAATAGGCTAACCTTGTATAGAGATTCTACAAACTTCAGTCTATATGCATCCAGGAATAAGACAGGGCATTCTTTAATAGGAAAGTTAAGGAAAATCCATTGAAAGTTATAACAAAAGGAGACACAGAGAAGACTCTGCAAAACAAGTTTTTATCAACATCAAAAAATGGATAAACAACATCACTACATCTGCAATTTTAAGTCTGCTCCCACAGTTGATCAACTGCGCACTAAAATATGGATAGGGATATAATTAACTCTATCAAGGTTGCAGTTTTAGAAATATGTAGAGGACGGGGTTTTAACAATGCTTGAACAGAGGGTTCGCAACGCCCTGTTCGTCAACGCTCTGTGATCCAGTTCGCAGTGCTAGGTGAAAATGATGGGAGCAAGCAAATTTTGAGCGAGAGGAAAACTGAATGAGGTTAGAAGGTGGTACGGTTTAGTAGGCACAGTTCATAGCATATTTTAAGTGTTTTTTTAAAACTGATAGCAAGGTAGTGATAGTTCGCAGCGCCAACAAATATATCAGTAAAGGACCTCCCCTCAACCTTCAAATAGCATGATAAACCTCACGAAGTACCTGGTATACCTGAGCTTGATGTAGATAATTGGGGATTTGAACACACATATCTGCAAACTATTCAACCTCTAACACTCTCCTTCGGTCAGTTCGCAATGCGAGTTCGCAACGCATGTCTGTAGTACTAGGTTCGCAGCGCCTAGCTCAAACATAATTTGCACACTTGGAGGAAGCTGTTAGGAAATTTTATGACATAATCCCTGAGAATTTGTTTAAAATACAAGCTCTAAAAATAATAATATCTTCTTTGAAAGGATCCTTAAATGCAATGATGGAAATGATTGCATGGAGTACTTTGAGTATGCTGTGAACTCTCCTAGTGAGTTGGCGGCGCATAGATCATATCTAATTTGGCAGCTAAATGGATAAAAGGTGACAAAGGAGGATCTTGTGTACAACATGGAGGTGTGACATGTCAAGGTGATGATGAAGAGTTCAAAGATGTGACTCATGAGGGTTTATTCAACTAGTCATGATAACAAATACATAACCCAAAGACTCTAGACCAACGCCAAACTAACTTTAGCTTATTTAAATCAAAATTTGAATTATGACTATAACAAGAAGACATAAAAACCTATAACTTAAGAAAACCTATGACTCAAAAACAAAACTGAAATGATTTTTTACCCTTACAATTCTATGTGATAACACATATCAAACTAAGCATCCTAGAATGAGGGCGTATAGGAACCTAGTCTTGGATTTGCTTGAAAAAATTTCTGAATATAACATTTCAGTAGTGCCAAGAGAACATAATCGGATTGCAGATGCTCTTGCCACATTAGCAAGTGTTTTTAAGAATCCAATTTATCCCAACAAGAAATATGAAATTGAAGTCAAACACAAGCCATCCATTCTAGATAATGTCAAGTACTGGCAAGTATTTGAAGATGACAAGCAAATTATCAGATTTCTACATATGAAAGAAGAGTATGAAAATGTCCAAATTGATGAAGAATTTTTTTATAATAAGAATGAAAATGCATATGTTGTCTCAGTTTCAGATGGGTATGTAAATCAGTTAGCAGGAAGAGAGATTATTCAACTGAAGAATAATACAATTCCCAAAGGTCTTGTGCCTCTTGAAAAGTTGTTTGATGACAATGACGTGGCTAAAAATCCTAGGGTAACTCCAAATGAAGTTGAGGTTGATGACTTTAACATAGGGACTGAAAAATATCCTAAATTTGTTAAGTTGTCCCAATCCTTGTCCTTTGAGAACAGAGAGAAATATCTTGAATTAATGAGACAATTTTCTGATGTGTTTTCCTGGAGTTATGAAGATATGAAAGTATATGATAAAGACATCATTCAACACACAACAACAATTAAATAAGATCAGAAACCTTTGAAACAAAAATTGAGAAGAATCAATCCACTCGTGTTGCCACTCATTGAGAAAGGGGTAAGGAAGTTGTTTGATCCAAAAATAATTGTTTCTTTTAGATTCTCCAAATGGCTAGCTAACCTTGTGCTTGTCAGAAAGAAAAATGGAGAAATAATGCTTTCTATAGATTTTAGGAATTTAAACATAGTTTCTCTTAAAGACAATTATCCCTTGCCAAATATGGATCACATCTTGCAAAATATTGTAGCCTCCCAGAGAATGTCCATGTTGGATGGTCTTTCTAGATATAACCAGATCATGGTGCACCCATATGACCAAGAAAAGACAACATTTACAACCCCATGGGGCACCTTCATGTATGAAAAAATTCCCTTCAGACTCATGAATGCAGGGAAAACTTTCTAGAGGGATATGGACATAGAATTTGCTGAGGAGAAATATAAATTCATTGTCATTTACTTAGATGATATAACTGTGTATTCAAACTCTGACATTGAACATTTGCAACATTTGAAGCAAGTTTTTGAGAAGTGCGGGAAATTTGGGATTTCTCTCAACCCAAAAGATTCAAATTTTGTTGTGAAAGAAGGAAAATTGTTGGGACACATAATTTCAAGAGATGGTATCAAAATTGACCCTAACAATGTGGTTGCAATATAGAAAACCAGTACTCCAAGGAGCAAAAAAGAGGTACAGTGTTTTTTCGGTAGGATAAATTTTATAAGAAGGTTTATTCCTAATCTCGCTGAAATAATAAAGCACATCACAAAAATGTTAAGGAAAGGCAATGCAATAAGATGGACAACAGAAGAAAAACATTATTTTGAAGAGGAGAAGGAAGCTTTGACTAAATCTCTTGTTTTGGTTAACCCATATTTTTCAAGGGATTTTGTCATTTTTTCCTTTGATTCAGAGCACACTATAGCGAGAGTATTATTGTAGAAAAAACAATCAGAGCCAAGAACAGTCTATTGCTTTTTTCAGTAGGTCTTTAAGATATTCCACTCTTAAGTACAATATTATGGAGAAACGGGTCTATGCCTTATTTAAAGCTTTGAAAGAGTTCAGAATGTATGTTTTACACTCTCATATTATTTCATATGTTCCTAACCGTGTTGTAAAGGACATCTTGACTCAACCTCAGCCAGAAGGCAAGAGAGGTAAGTGGATTGCAAGCCTGTTGGAATATGACTTGGAGATTAAACCTACAAAACTAATTAAAGGACAAGGTCTTGCTCAAATAATGACTCAATCTAATTTCGAGTTATTGGGAGTTAATTTCATTGCTGATCTTTCACAGGATATATAAGAAGAAGTCTCTCCTCAGGTAAGCCATAATTTTTTTGACTCATATTGGTAGAATGAAATTATCATGTTTTACAAAATTTGCAGGCCCCTCTTGAATTGACAAAAACCAAAACCATATTTTTAAAGAAAAAGGCAACAAATTTTTGTGTGCTTAATAGTTCCCTCTATTGGAAAGACCCTGGTGGATTGTGGTTGAAATGTCTTCTAAATATGAAGCTCAGAAAACCATGAAGGAGTTCCATAAGGATGACTATGGAGGTCATCATTACTGGAAAACAACAATTAATAAAATTTTGAGATTGGGGTTTTACTAGCCTACTATATTTGCTAATGTGTATAAATAGGTTTCCACTTGTCACAAATGTCAGATTTTTGAAGAAAAAATAAAGTTGTTGTCTTTTCCATTGAAGCCTATTTATGTAGGAAGCTCCTTTTCAACAATGGGGCTTTGATTTTATAGGAGAAGTGCATCCTTCATCCTCAGCTCAACATAGATGGATTTTAACAGCTATAGACTATTTTACAAAGTGGATAGACTTTGTACCTACTCGTCAAGAAACTGATTTAGTCATCATAAATTTTTTGGAAAGTAACATACTCTCAAGGTTTGGATATCCAAGAAGAATTATTACATATTGTTATCACTCTGTAAATTTCCTTGGTTGAGGAGGCAAATCACAAAGGTAACCACAAACCATCTTGAGGCTGGAAGCTATACCTTCCAACCCAGAGGGGGATCTCTCTCTCTTCAAATCAATCATTGAAAGGATTGATTTGGTTTTATGCTCAAAGGATAGATCTCTAATTTTGAAATGGATTTAATGAGTTGGTGGCAATGTGGACAGAAATTTCATTGGGAAATGGAGTCACAGAAAAGTCAGAAATCAATGAAGGTTTACTAGATACTTGGTAGGTTGAAAATTGACTTATTAGAGGTAAGATATAGAGCACTTCTTTAGGCCAATTAGATGTCATTTTAGATATAACATCACAAAGAAAACAAATAACCCCTTAGGGCATCTAACAAGGATGAATCCCAAGATGATTATGGTAGAAGGACAAATGAAATTACATGCAACATAGCATGAAGTACAGATGAATTTTGATACATGTAATTCAAATCAACACAAAGTAGAAGCCATATAACATAGATGCATTTAAACCGGAAGACAAAACTGTAAGATCACATTCATAAAGTAATACAATCACATGTATCTCTTGAGTCAAATGTCAGGGACTTCTGATCCAGTAACTTCTATAATATCAGAGAGAAATTACAAAAAGTATTCAATAGTCTCTTCCTTACACACTTGCCAACCCTTAGCTCTCATAGCTTCATGAAATATATACAAAACTATCTTCCTATGCTACTAAATTCGAATTCAACTATCATCCTATGAAAATGCTAACAGTTACACATATTCAACAACAAAATATTCAACAAACTGCTAAGAAAAAGTAGTCAACTTGGACTCATTAATTACACCATAATAACTCGATCAAAACCAATATTTGAGTCCCTAAAATGATGATCTTTGACCATGATACTTGTTGGAGGTGAGATGACACATGTGATGACCTGATCCTGTCCATTTGGAATCAAATTGGTTGCTTTATCATCGTTGTGCAACATTCCTGCTACGCAACAACAACCTACAGGAAAAGCGCAACGCAGTTGCACAACATTTGTTCAGCAGTTGCGCAACAACTCACCTTTTTAATATTTTGCTTGATTTTGCTTGATCTAATTGGTTAAATTGATGCAATAACATTCATCTCATTTTACCATAAACAGGACCTTGTATTGTTGCTTAAAAAATAGACTGATATAGTTGCACAGCGTGCCTACTACGCAACTATATTTTTTTCTTTCACAACTTAAAACTGAGATTTCCGATATGTATCGGGGCAACAAAAAAATTGATCATGTATAATGATCTATTAAAGATACTAGTATGTACAAGAACACCATCCGAACACTTAGGGGATTTTGATAATTTAGAATTTGGATTTTCTACTACGCATAGTTTAAAAAGGCAGTTTTGATTAATTTAGCTCCAAGGCATTAAATTTCTGATGCTTCGGCAAGCAATTCAAGCTTGCCTTTTCCCTTCTTTTTTGTCTCCAACTGCTGCAAGGTTTTTTTTAGGGCTTTGTTCTCCTTTCTCAATGTCAAATGTTGCTTATATATGTTCTTAATTTGTCTATGTAGAGGCAGATTCCTTTTCACCATAAATATGGCATAGTCCATTGCAGGCTCACACTCATTATGGAGTTCTTTACATTTCAAATTTGTTTTTTTTGTTTTCCCCTCTTTGTTGGATTATCATATCTTGTTCTTCTCTCAATTGCTTCCTTAACCTGTTGAAAGTGTGTTGTTCCCCATCATCCTTTTTTTTCAATTCGTTGATTTGTTGTTGGAGGTTCCTCCTGGGTTTTCAACTTCCTAGATGAGGATCTAGTCAAAGGAACAGTAAATTTAGGAATTTCATTCACTTCTGAGATCTGCTCCACTGTCTTCCCTTTACACTTTTTTTTATAGCTTGTTGGAGTTACAAGGATTGATGTTTCACATGTTGTTGAGATGTCTTTCTTGGAGGTCTGTTCCAAAGCCTTTTTCTTCATTTCTGTATTTTCATGCTGCAACTGTGTTATGAAAAAATAGGATTTCCTTAACTGTTCTTCCAGCTCAATGATCAGGTTGTCTTTGTCACTAAGATAATTTGCTTCTGTGAATGCCTTTAGATATTCCTCGGGTTCTTCTGATGAGTGCATGGAAGGCATTCTTTTAGCTGTTGACCTAGTAATTAGTTTGCTAGGGGTTGTGACCTCTTCTAGGGAAAACTAAAGTTTTTTCCCTTTCTTTTTAGCTTGTTGAGTTACTATAGGTTCCTCATTTTCCTTTACCATTTTCTTTACAGAAATTTGATGAACATATGTGGTGGTCTTTGCTATTGATGAAGGTGTGTATGTCATGCTTTGAGGGATGTTTGAAGAATCAACTGCTATATGTGATGATGCTACAAAAACTTCCCAATCTTGTTTCATCTTTCTAAGCTCTCCTAATACCAACAAGTTTATCAAATAAAAATCGAAGAGGATAGGTTCTCCTTGATCTCTCCTTACTTTTACTCTATCGGCCATCTTTCCTAGGCTTCTGAAAAGATAACAGGGCAGATTCAAGGATTTCTTACCAGTGAAATGTATTAGGATCCTGATATGATATTGGTAGACCCTAGTGAATCTCCCTTCAACATGTGAAAAACCTTTGGATTACCCTTATCAAATTACTATGACTTTATAATATAAGCTTTGTGGGTATGGTGACTCCAAAATTAGTGTTTCTAAATTCAGGTTTCAAAAAATCACGATAGTATGATAGATCCAATTGCATACCTTTGAACCATTGTTCTCCATGAGCATGGATCTCTGTTGTACCAATAATAATATCTTCAGAAACCTAAAATTGGAGATTTACAACCTTAGCTCTAATTCCATCAAAACTTAATGCAAACTCCTTTTCCACCTGCATGTTGTATCCCCGAAGCTTTTCAGAAAACCCAATACAACCCACTTGTTCAAAAGAGACTCTGATTACTAGATTTGCATTCACTAACTTTAAACCATGAGGCTCAAATATGATGATATCACCACCCTTTGTGTTCCTTCTTCATCCCTCTAGAGTTTCCATGATGTTGGTATATATCAATCTCTTGTGAAAATGAGAAAATAGGACTATGCGAGCAAAAAATGCAACATTTGAAAATGCGCAACAAATTTGCAAGATTCAATCCGATCAAGCAAAGGATATAGATTTAAGGCGAAGTTGGAAGCTTTGGGTTCATAAGAAAGGTATTCCTTTCAAACTTCAAAAAAACCTTTTGCATATTCGCAGCGTCCCCTACAGTCTATGTGCAACAAAAAACATAGTGTTTGTAGATGCGCAACAAGCTTGGATGGAGAATTTTGAATTTGCAGAGGAAGAAAGCAATATCTCGGGGGTTTATTCACTTGGAGGAGGAAAAATTGAATGATAAAATAAAATAAAAACCATCATTTATACCCATCATACCTCATCGTACTTTCATACTTGATTTGTATAGCATTAGGATGTTGCACAACAACTTGCGTTGCGCAATGATTTGCTTGATGATACCACGCGCCTCCGATAGATTTGAGCTTATGAATTTCTTTGAACCATGTCAAGACTGACTCTAACTGACTTGAATTGACCTCGTGACCTCTCATAATGACTTTTTTAGTGACATGACAACCCATATATTAGCATTAAGACCATATGTTTCATGACTGGAATTTTTATTTTGTGACCTTACTTAAACAAACTTATCAATCACAAACCCATTGACTCACAACCTAAGAGAAATCATGCCATGGTATTTATGAGACCAAAGCATGAATTTATCCCATCATACATTTTTTTAAACTCATATCCTAACAACCTATTTATAGGACACTAACACAAATAATGTTGTTGCTTTTAAGTCTAAAAAACTAGTCAAATTCTACATTGATTATGGTATCACACTCAGTTACTCAACAACCTACTACCCACAAGGTAATGGTTTGGTTGAATCATCTAACAAGAGTTTGATCAGGATCATCAAAAAGTTACTACATGAGAATAAAAAACCCTGGCACAAGAAGTTGATTTTTGTACTTTGGGCATACATGGTAAGTACAAAGAAGTCTATTGGCACATCTCCATTCCAGATTGTTTATAGTACATAGGTAGTTTTTCCTACTTCACTTGGGATGCTAGTCATGAATCTTTTACAAGAGGTAGATGTTGAACCTAACAATATTCAGAGAAGGATAAGTCAATTAATTCATGTCCATCAGATGAGAGAAGAGGTTTTCAAAAATGAAGAAAGTATTTGACAGAAGAACCAAGGGTAAACATGCAAAGTTTGAAAATATCTAGAAAGGGCCATACAAAGTTGCAGTATATCATGGGAGAAATGCATTTCTATTGCAAGAGATTAATGGAGAATACATCAGTGGAGGACCTGTTAATGGAAGATTTCTCAAACATTATTCTACTTAAAGAAATTTGATTTCCCACTTTATTCTAAATATCCATTTCTTTAGTATTGCAGGTTTGGGTAGCACTCGACAAAATTTGAAGCTCGAAGAGAAGGCCCTAAGATTTTATGAGTATTACTAAGTGTGTTTTGTATATAAAGGGTCGAGTTATTTTTGAGTCATTTAAGTCAATCAAACAAAAATCCCAATGGATAAGGCTAATAGTCTGCTTGTTCTTTAGCACCTCGCAGGGAGGATGCCATCCCCATTGGAGCCGTTGTTAGTGTCCTATAAATAGGTTGTTAGGATGTGTGTCAAAAAATGTATGATAGGGTAAATTCATGATTTGGTCTCATAAATACCATGGCATGATTTCTCTTAGATTGTGAGTCAATGGGTTTGTGATTGATAAGTTTGTTTGAGTAAGGTCACAAAATAAAAATTTGAGCCATGACACATATGGTCTTAATAAGATATGGTTTGTAATGTCACTAAAAAGTCATTATGAGAGGTCATGAGGTCAATTAAAGTTATTTAGACTCATTCTCGTCATGGTTCAAATAAATTCATAAGCTCAAATCTATCGGAAGCGCATGGCATCATCAAGCAAATCATTGTGTTGTGCAATGTCCTAATGTTGCGCAAATCAAGTATGAAGGTACGATGAGGTATGATGGGTATAACTGATGTTTTATTTTTATTTTATCATTCAAATTGTTCCTCCTCCAGGTGAAGAAACCCCCCATATATCACTTTCTTCCTCTGCAAATTCAAAATCTTCCATCCATGCTCGCTACGCATCTGCAAATGCTGCTTTTTTTGTTGCACACAAACTGCAGGGGACGCTGCACACAACACTGCGCATCTGCAAACAACTTTTCTCTCACACCTATGAACTGACTTTTTAGGTTCTTGGTTGAAGTTTGAAAGGAAGACCTTTTTTATGAACCCAAATCTTTCAGCTTCACCTTGAATCTATATCCTTTGCTTCATCAGATTGAATTTTGCAAATTCATTGTGCATCTACAAACAAATTTGCTTTCACACCTCCCAACTAACTTTTCAGGTTTTGGGCTAAAGTTTGAAAGGAAGACATTTCTTATGAACCCAAAGCTTCTAGCTTCACCTTGAATCTATATCCTTTGCTTCACCGAATCGAATTTTGCAAATTCTCTATGCATCTCCAAACGTTGTGTTTTTTGCTGCGCACAATGTTATTTTCTCATTTTCACAAGAGATTGATATATACCAGCATCATGGCAACTCCAGAGGGTAGAATAAGGAACAAAAAGGGTGGTGATATCATCATATTTGAACATCAGGGTTTAAAGTTAGTGAATGCAAATCCAACAATCAGAGTCTCTTTTGAACAAGTGGGTTGTATCAAGTTTTCTAAAAAACTTCAGGGATACAACATGCAGGTGGAAAAGGAGTTTGCATTAAGTTTTGATGGCATTAGGGCTAAGGTGGGAAATCTCCAGCTTCAGGTTTCTGAAGATACTATTATTGTTGCAACACAGATCCCTGCTCATGAATAACAATGGTTCAAAGGTATGGAATTGGATCTATCATACTATCATGATTTTTTGAAACTTGAATCTAGAAACATTGATTTTGGAGCCACCATACCCAAAGAGCTTCTATTAGAAATTCATAGTAATTTGTTGAGGGTAATCCAAAGTTTTTTCACATGTGAAGGGATATTCACTAGGGTCTACCAATATCATATCAGGATCCTCATGTATTTCATTGGTAAGAAACCCTTGAATCTGCCCTATTACCTTTTCAGAAGCCTAGGAAAGATGGCTAGCAGAGTACAAGTAGGATATATCAAGGAGAACCTAGCCTCTTCCATTTTTCTTTGATAAAGTTGTTTGTATTAGAAGAGCTTAGAAAGATGAAACAAGATTGGGAATTTTTGTAGTATCATCACATATAGCAGTTGATTCTTCAAACAACCCTCAAAGCATGAGAGACACGCCTTCATCAGTAGCAAAGACCACCACATATGTTCATCAAATTTCTGTAAAGAAAAGGGAAAAGAAAACTGAGGAACCTGTAGTAAGTCAACAAGCTAAAAAGAAAGGGAAAAATCTTTAGTTTTCCCCGGAAGAGGTCACAACCCCTAGCAAACCAGTTACTAGGTCAGCAACTGAAAGAATGTTTGCCATGCACTCATCACAAGTACCTGAGGAAGAGCCAAAGGCCATCATAGAAGCATATTATCGTAGTGACAAAGACAACTTGATCATTGAACTGCAAGAACAGTTAAAGAAAGCCCACTTTCTCATATCACAGTTGCAACATCAAAATAGGGAAATAAAGAAAAAGGCTTTGGAACAAACCTCCAAGAAAGACATCTCAACAACAGGTGAAACATCAGTCCCTGTAACTCCAACAAGCTCTAAAAGAAAGTGTAAAGGGAAGACAGTGGAGCAGAGCTCAGAAGTGAAAGAAATGCCTAAATTTACTGTTCCTTTGACTAGATCTTCAACTAGGAAGTTGAAAACCAAGGAGGAACCTCCAGCAACAAATCAACCAATTGACAAAAAGGATGATGGGAAACAACACACTTTCAATAGGTTAAGGAAGAAATTGAGAGAATCACAATATATTATAATCCAACAAAGGGAGGAGAACATAAAAACAAAGTTGAAATGTAAAGAACTCCTTAATGAGTGTGAGCTTGCAATGGACCATGCCATATTCATGGTGAAAAGGAATCTTCTTCTACATAAACAACTTAAGAACATATATAATCAACATCTAACATTGAGAAAGGAGAACAGAGCCCTCAAACAAATCTTGCAACAGTTGGAGATAGAAAAGAAGGGGAAAGGACAGCTTGACTTTCTTGTTGAAGCAACAAAAATTTAATGCCCTGGAGCTAAATTCATCAAAATTTCCTTTTTTGACTATGCGCAGCAGAAGATCCTAATTCCAAATTATTACAATATCCTAAGTATTCATATGGTATTCTTGTGCATACTAGTATCTTTAATGGATCATTATACATGATTAATTTTTTTTCCTTGATAGATATTGGAAATCTCAGTTTTAAGTTGTGAAAGAAAAAATTACAATTGCGCAGCAGGCACGCTGCGCAACTATATCAGTTTATTTTTTAAGCAGCAGTACAAGGTTCTTATCAAATTTGGGGATGGGATATGTCAATGGGAAAATGAGATAAATGTTATTGCATCAATTTAATCAATCATATCAAGCAAAAGCAAGCAAAATATTAAAAAGGTCAGTTTCTGCGCAACTACTGAACAATTGATACACAATTGCATTGCACTTCTCCTATAGGTTGTTGCGCAACAAGCATGATGCGCAACAGTGAAAGCCCGTCTGATTTGTTTCCAAATGGACAAAATCAGGTCATCACATGTGACATCTCGCCTCCAACAAGTATCAAGGTTGAAGATCATAATTTTAGGGACTCAAAGATTGGTTTTAATCGACTTATTATGGTGTAATTAACGAGTCCAAGTTGTTTCCTTTTTCTTAGCAGCTTGTTGAAGATTTTGTTGTTGAATATGTGTAATTGTTAGCATTATCATAGGATGATAGTTGAATTCGAATTTAGCAACATAGGAATATAGTTTTGTATATATTTCATGAAGTTATGAGAGCTAAGGGGTAGCAAGTGTGTAAGAAAGAGACCATTGAATACATTTTGTAATTTCTCTCTGATATTAATGAAATTACTGGATCAAAAGTCTCTAAGATTTAACTCCAGAGATACATGTGATTGTATTACTTTATGCATGTGATCTTACAGTTTTGTCTTCCAGTTTAAATGCATATATGTTATATGGCTTCTACTTTGCATTCATCTGAATTATATGTATCATAATTCTTCTATAGTTGATGCTATGTTACATGTAATTTCATTTGTCCTTCTACCATAATCACCTTGGGATTCATCCATGTTAGATGCCCTAAGGGGTTATTTGTTTTCTTTATGATATTCTATCTAGAATGACATCTAATTGGCCTAAAGAATTGATCTCTATCTTGCCTATGATAAGTCACTTTTCAACCTACCAAGTATCAATAAACCTTCATTGATTTCTAACTTTTATGTCACTCCATTGCCCAATGAACTTTATGTCCACATTTCCACCAACTCATTAAATTCATTTCAAAATTATACATCTATCCTTTGAGCATAAAACCAAATCAATCCTTTCAGTGATTGATTTGAAGAGAGAAATCCCCATCTGGGTTGGAAGGGATAGCTTCGAGCCTCAAGTTGGTTTGTGGTTACCTTTGAGATTTTCCTCCTCAGCCAAGTCAATTTACAAAGTGATAACATTTTGGCACCATTTTCGGGGAGCGAAAGTGAAATTTTTCCTCCGAGAACGACAAAAATTTCTAAAGTTGGTTCTTGAGAGTGACAGTGAATCAAACAAATCTCTGGCTGAATTTTCACTCCGGCGACTCCAATTTTGAAGATCAATTGTTGAAGATAAAGTTTTGTTAGAGAACCCTAGCTACTGAAAGGAAATACACAAGGCGTCATCCAGATTCTAACCCTCTACAAGTTGTTGATAATCCAGAAAGAATTATGCGCAAAGCTGACAAGAAGGCATCACAATCAGGTATTTTTTTGGATCAAATTTTATCATTTCCTAAAGATGGAGTAAGGGTTTTTCAAGATCTAGATTTTGACATAAAATTTGAGCAGTCTTTATTTATATCTAAATCAGAGTCAGATCTTTCCCAAGTTCTTTTTTATGAGAAGAGATTCCTTTCTTTAATTGATTTTCCTTCACAATCATCAGCTAGTCCTTTAAAAATTCCTTCATTGTTTTTATCAAACACAGTAGTTGGTAAGCCAAAGTCATCATCATCTAGTCTTCCTTCTCCTTCAAACCCTCCTAGAATCACGATAGCCAGATTTACTTTGTTAGTTCTCCTTGCTGCACTTCATGAACTACCACAAAACTATGTGCAAAGAATCAAACAGTTTGATGTCGAAGGAGACATAACAACTCAACAACATCTAGATAGGTTCATTGATTTCATAGATATTGAAGAAGTAGACTATGAAGATGTTAAGATGAGGTTATTTTCACAGAGTTTTTCAGGAGAAGTTAGGAAATGAT
>ML824823.1:77923-98733 GCA_009831015.1 Picea engelmannii | reverse complement strand
TGGGCTCGTAAAAAAATACATTGAAGGGTGTTTCATCGTGCCTTGCTAATCACAGTTGCATATTTGCATATTTAGCCTAATGCCAAGTCCATGTTGCTTTCAACTAAACCTTTGAAACATGCCTTATATGAAAGCCTTGTAGCACTTTCCCTCTGCGATCTGACACCTTGACCCATGGAGGAATTTTCCCGAGTGTCATTTTCCTACACATGTCTCCTTGCTATGAGAATTAGTGTGTTCCTTGCAATTGGAACTAGTATGATTGTGAAATTCTTTCCTCCTTTGTAACGTAGAATTCTTTTATTTTTTTTTAGGTTCTTCAAAATATTGAGAAATACAAAAAAATAAAATATACCCCAAAAAGAGGATGAGAAAAGTATTTTCTTTTTATGGAAGCATAATGAGTCACCTTTGACAAAGCACATCCTTCCATTTTTTCGTCAAGATTTGGGATTCAATATGACCTTAAGAAGTTGTTCTAGTAACATAGACATTTTTCCTCCTCTATTTGGTTATTATTCAAAACACATAGAGAGTTTTCCTTGCCTCTTGCATCGTGAACTTATGTCAATGTCATGTTTCATGAGTCTGATCATCAGTCATGCTATTTTCCAAGGAATTTGTACCCAACTTGAGTCGTCCTTTCTGCATTTTGTCTCTTGACCTCATGCCCAACCATTCCCAAATTCCAATCAAGTCCTCATTCAAAATGAATGGAGTTCTATTCTTGACCATTGAGATCCTCTTTCCTATTCCCCGATGAGCCATTGAATACCTCTGGGTAGTGAATTCATACAGTCACATTACACTCCTACCTAATTTATGAATATCTTCAATTTGTTTCTCAATATTTGAAGACCTCATCTCCAACCATCAAACATCATTGGCTTCTTGAATATGGATACTATACATGTATATATTTTATTTTGATATGTAGATCCAAAGAGTATTGCTCACGGATACACATTATATAGTTATATGACATGGATCTGCAGTGTATTTGATTGACAACCATGATTTATTTCATCCTAAGCATGGGTATGCCTGTCTCGGTGAGACAATTGTTATTTTACAGATGGCACTTCCTGAACTCTGGTCCTGGGCTCAGTCACTTTGTACGTTGGTGAAGATTTGTAATGTATTTCATCCATCCAATGTTATTATGACCTCACACATTCGGGGGAATCTATTATAACCCTAAATTTCACCATACATGCATACCTGACATCAGGCCATCTTACTTACTATTTTTTCCAAGCCAAAATTTAACAATTCTTCTTAAAAGCATTATTTTTGAAGATGTAGATGCTCTGCACAACTACTTCTTCTGTATGTACACTATACACACCACTAATTCCCATGTACATATGCTAGCTTCACCATTACATCCCACGTATTCCCACAAAAGTTGCAAAAAATAAAAAGTTGCAAAGGATTCATTGAGATTACGGGCTATTGGGTAGTTTACCAACCAATTGACAACGTATAGCCCATCACCCAACGAATAAACATATTTTTGTCATATAAAAGGAATTTTTGGGGTCTCATTCCAAAGAGAAATATAGAAACAGTGAAACTCTTCCCATTTCATTTCCCCCCCTTGCCCCAAGAATTTTCATCCACATTGAGAGTTTTGAGCCACAATTCCCTATTCTTTCCTTTTTCCTCATCCATAAGCCTATGCCCATTCTCTAGAGAGAAGTGTGAGAGAAGAAGGATACATGGAAGCAATTGGAGCTTGGTGAAGAGGAGCCCAGGACCGAGTTTGAGGAGCAGTTACCAATCTCATTTTGTTAGTAATTTTGTGAGATTAATATAAAGAAGTACATTTTCCGTCCCTCTATATGATGTGTTCAATATTTATGTTTGATTTACATTTTTGTTATGACATTTAACCCACTAATTTATATATAGAATGCATTGTCATAGTTTCTTGTTTTTATTTTGGTGAATGAAGGTCATCCTTGGGAGGAGATTTGCAGTCGAGAAGTGACTGAACGCAAATGGATCCACACCATACATGGAGTTTAAGGCAATATTAATGGATCCTTATACTTTGTACATTATGCATGAATGTGGGGTATTATCGGGATAGTTATTAAAAGTAGGATACTTTATATGGTTAGCTTTGCCTGCACTTTAGAACCCTAGTGTAGTCGATATGGGGGTTTTCCCACTATAACACGAAGAGAAAATAGAAAAAAAATAACAAGAAAATAAAACTAAACTAATCACGTTTATACTCAAATGGAAACATAAAATATGACAAAAGAAATAACTACCAATAAAATTGATCTTTTAATTAGTAACACATCGGAGAAGTATGGGGATTTATGAATCCCCTCTTCCTCTTTGGGAGGGATCTTGAGTCCCCCAAAATATATCTCTACTCTCCTGATCCATGTGGATATCAATGGCCACCCACCTATTCCAACTGGCTCAAAATAGCCTTCTAACAACTTACTACTTTTAGCAGTTTTTTTGTTCCTAAATCTTCTGGGGCCATTTTGAGGGCCTAAATGAAGTTTATTTAGGATCGATCACCTAAATAATAGATGAAGTATATATTTATCCAAGGATATCTATGAATTATATATATGAATTATCAATCACCTCAATGATTATATGTTTCCAACGAGCTATCTTTCACCCCAAACGAAGATCATATGCCAGAGTTACAGCTCAGGGAAGTTGATACACCAAACTACCGAAAATGGTATCCAAAAAACTGTTGGATTTTCATATTATAGGGTATTGAGACCCCAAAATGGATCTCATCAATGATACCTTGCCAATGCACTATTGTTCACCCCAAACGGAGATCGTATGCCAAAGTTACGCCCCATGGAAGTTGATACACCAAACTACCCAAAACGAGGTCCACAAAAATGTTGGCTTTTCATCTTCCAAGGTTAGCGTTTTGGATTTTATTCATGTCAAAAAGGAATTTAGATCCACATTGTAATCATATTCTTGAAAATGTGACTATGTGTCACATATCTTCTCATAGATAAGCTACCACCATTCTAGTGAGTCTTTCACTCTGTATTTCTATAGTTTTATACATTTCACTCATTAATAGAAATTGTGTATTACTATATCTCTGTGTTTATGGTTTCATCTCTGATATATTTATATTATATTATTGGATATTTGATATATCTCTGCAAATTTATTTATTATATCTTCGCTCTCATTTTGTGCCAAAAACAATTTGGATTAGTTGTTTCAGAGTAGGATGCTCTTCATCGTCATTTTTAGTGCGTGTACTTGGTGAGGTACGAGTATAGAGAGTTGGGTCTCGATCTTGCCTCTATTGATAAAAATATCTCTCACACACCCAATAAACCCTCCATGGTGGAAGAAAATAAAAATGACAGAGAAGATGATTCTATAAATATGTTGCTTGTGCAAGCTATCACACGACGGAGAGATGAAATGATGGACAATTTTTCCCACATCCTTCAATTCCTACCAATAAAAACCGATGTTTCTTCATCAAGTGGTCACTTTGGAGGCACCTCATATTTCGAGGTACAATTTAATTTTTATATTGCCATATTTGAAGGACAGATAGAAGCATATTCCATAGAAAAATGGTTAAATCTGCTAGAAGGTTATTTCTCTGGTCACAATTTTTCCAATAGGGAAAATATCACTTCCACACTCCTTAAATATCTCCCCCATGTCAAACATTTTTGGGAACTTACTGGGAGAAAATTTCCACAAAGAATTCTGGAATATATGGTGTCAACCCCACTTGAGAATTTTCGTGGATGCGGTCAATGAACAATATTACCCTATTGGTAACTATGATGACCAGTACATGATATGTACCATGCTACATCAAGAGAGGGGCCAAGTAGTTCTAGATTTCACCAATACCTTCCATACCTTGTGCACCAGTATGGGTATCAAATATTTTGAGCGGAATTTAGTTCTGAAATATCGTGGGTCTCTACACAGGTACATCCAAACTAAAATGGATTTTCTAGACATTTCATCATTGGGATTTGCCTATCGATATGTTGTCAAAATAAATAAGAAGTTTAGGCACTAGAAAAAATGTGTTTTAGGTCTGCAAATATGCAAAAACCAAAGTATGATAAAGATGATCCTAACAAATAGCCTCTTAAAAACCATTCTAAGCCTTAGGAACATAAGGGTCATGGGAGGATGAAGAAGGACACTGGAAAGTGGTGTGATTTCTACAAAATCCCCTACCATAAAATTGATGAATGTCTCTCAAAAAATTCATTGTTGGATGAGATAAAATACAAGGAGTCGAACCCTGGTTTGCAAAATAATGGAGAAATATAGATCATCAATGCATAACCCACTGTTATTGTCATGACTGCAAAAATTCAACCCAAAGAACCAATAGATCTTAAAGAGGGGGAGCACCTTTTCCATTAACAGATTCAACAACACCACACCCACAATGATACAACATCGGGTGGATTTGCTAGGAATGAGACCTCTGTGTCAACTAGCAGTGCCTATTTTCATACAACATCCAACCCTTCAAGGATGAGGTGTTATGTGATGTTACCCAACTAGATGTCTATGATGCTTTGTTGGGCCAACCATATATGTGGAAGTGCCATGTTATTTATGAGTCTCAACCCTGTAGTGTCATGGTTACTCTGGGGGATCATCTCTACATGATACCAGAGGTAGTTCAAACTATTTTCCCACATAAACAATGTCACAAGGTAGTATCTCATACTATAAAATTCATCTTCTTCACAATTTAGTCAAAAGGGGAATAAAAGAAAACTGCAACCAATGCAACCTCGGTCCAAGCACCTTCTGTCCAACAAACGCAGGTCAAAAATATTGAAGAAAAAAGAAAGGATTCCTTCTACACATATTCATATCATGTATCCATACTAGTTAAAAATTTCCAACCTATCCAACCATAGGTTTGTGACAACCTTCAACAAGCTAAGCAATGCAACATCTCTAGCAAGGAAAACATCTCATCAAGATGTAGATTCACCAAATGATTTTCCCTCTCCCATAGGAACTCAATGCAATGGAGACCATTTATTCCTAAAGAGGGAGGATTGATCCATGGGGATATTGGTAGGCACCCACCTATTCCAATTGGATCAAAACAGTCTTTTGGTGACTTACTATTTCTAACAGTTATTTGGTTCTTGAACTTCCGAGGCCATTTTGAGGGCCTAAATGAAGTTTTTTTAGAGACCAAGCACCTCAAAGTTACATAAATGTTCTATCGAGCCCCAAAAATAAATCTCCTCAAAAATACCTTTCCAAAGAGCTATTGTTCACCCTAAACAAAGATCGTATTCCAAAGTTACGCCCCAGGGAAGATGATACACCAAACTACCCAAATTAGGGTCCACATAGATGTTTTCTTTTCATCTTTCAGGGTTAGAATTTTTTATTTTATTTATGTTAAAAAGGACTTTAGAGCCTCATTGTAATAATATTCTTGTGAATGTGGGTAGCGGTCATAGCTCTTCTCAGAGATAAGTTTCCACCATTCTAGCAAGTCTTTCACTTTGTATTTCTATAGTTTTGTACATTTCACTCATTAATAGAAATTATGTATTATTGTATCTATGTTTTTATGGTTGCATCTATGATATAGTTTTTTTATATTATTGGATATTTGAGATATATATGTACATTTATTTATTATATCTCCTCTCTGATTTCTTGCAAAACATAGTTTAGATCATTGGTTTCAGAGCAGGTTGCTCTTGATCGGTTTTTTAAGTGTGTGTCCCAGACAAGATATGGATATAGAAATTTGGGTCTCGAGCTTGTCTATATTGAGGAAAATTTGTCTCACACACCCAAGAAAATATCCATGGTGGAAGAAAATAAAAATGATATAGAAGATGATTCTATTAATGTGTTTCTTGAGCAATCTCTCATGCAACAGAGGGAAAAAAATTAAGAAAATTTTTACCACATCCTTCAACGCCTACTGATAACAACCGACACGTCTTCATCAAGAGGATTATTTGGAGGAACCACTCCTTTAAAGGTACAAGTTAATTTTTATATTCCCGTATTTGAGGGACAGATAGATGTATATTCCCTAGAAAAATGGTTAAATCTGCTAGAAGGTTATTTCTTTGTTCACAATTTTTTTTACAGGAAAAATATTACCTTCACACTCAAATATCTCCCCCATGTCAAACATTGGTGGGAAAGATACTGGGAGAAATGTTCTACATAGAAGTTTAGAATATATGGGGTCGAGCCCACTTGCTAATTTTTTGTGTATGTGGTAAATGAACAATATTACCTTGTTGGTAACTATGATGACCAGTACATGACATGGACTATGTTGCACCAAGACAGGGGTCAAGTAGTGTTGAAGTTCACCAATAAATTTGATACCTTTCTCACCATGTTGGGTATCAATGATTTTGAGTGACATTTGGTTCTAAAATACCATGGGGCTCTGCACAAGCACATCCAAACTAAAATAGAGTTTCTGGAAATCTTGTCGTTGGGAGTTTCCTATCGATATGCTGTCAAAATTGAGAAAAAAATTAGGCACCAGAATAAACGAAAGTTCGAGACTGAAAATATGCAACAAACAAAGTATGATAAAGATGGCCCAAACAAACAACCTCCTGAAAACCATTCCAAGCCATAGGAAAAGAAGGGTCACTATAAGAGAAAGAAGGACACTGGAAAGTGATGTGATTTCCAAAAATAACACTGGCACAACACTGATGATCGTCTCTCAAAATAGCCATTCATGGTTGAGATCAAAGGCAAGGAGCCAAACCCTGATTCAAAATATGATTAAAAAAATAAGGGAAAACGATAGATCATCGACGCATACCCCACTACTACTATCGTGACTACAATAATTCAACCCAAAGAACTAGTAGATGTTGAAGAGGGGGAGCTCCTTTTTCATTCACAGATGTGGACGAAGGGTACCCCACTACTTTTTTTTGTTGATAGTGGAAGCCATAGGAACCACATCTCAACAGAGGTCATCAAATAGTCGGGATTATCAACAACAACACACCCACAACCATACAACATTGGGTGTCTTCACCAGGGACAAGACCTCTATGTCAGCCAACAATGTCGATTTTCATAAGA
Source organism: Picea engelmannii (assembly GCA_009831015.1). Taxonomy (NCBI): domain Eukaryota; kingdom Viridiplantae; phylum Streptophyta; class Pinopsida; order Pinales; family Pinaceae; genus Picea; species Picea engelmannii. The sequence continues at coordinate 91,629 of ML824823.1, read as the reverse complement.
CATCCAACCCTTCAAGGATAAGGTATTATGGGATGTTTCCCCACTGGATTTATTTGATATTCTATTCGTCCAACCATATGTGTGGAAGAGTCATGTTATTTATGAGTCTCGACCTCATAGCATCATTGTTACTCTAGGGAGTCATCTCTATATGATACCATACATAGTTCCAACTACTCTGCCACCTAAATAGTTATGTAAATTAGTATCTCATACTACAAAATTCAACTTCTTCATAGTCTATTCAAAAGGTGAACAAAAGAACACCACAAACACTGCAACCTTAGTCCAAGCACCTTCTTTCCAATAGAAGCAGGTCGACAATATTGAAACAAAGAAAAAGGATTCATTTTTTACATAGTCATCTCATTTAGCCATAATCGTTAAAAGGTTCCACCCCTTTCATCCATAGGTTTGTGAAATCCTTCAACAATTTCAGTAGCACAACCTCTCGAGAAAGGAAAATAACTTATCAAGATGCAGATTCAACAAATTCTTTTCCCTCTCCCTTGAGAACTAAAAAAAATGGAGATTATTTATTCCTAAGGAAGGATTGGTAAGGTTAGATATCAGTGGACACCCAACTATTCCAACTAGCTCAAAACAGTCTTCTGGCAACTTACTATTTTTAGCAATTTTTTTATTTCTGAACTTTTCAGAGTCATTTTGAGGGACTAAATGAATTTTTATTAGGATCGATCACATCAATGATAATACAAGGCCCTATTGATCCCCCAAAATTAATCTCCTTGATGATACCTTTACAAGGAGATATCACGCACCACAAACAGAGATCATATGCCAAAGTTACACCCCGAGGAAGTTGATACACCAAACTACCGAAAATGGGGTCGAGGGTCTTTGTTGTTTCATGCCAGGAGGGCATGACAGAGTACTGCGGTCTCTGAATACCAGTGCACTAAAGCACTTCTGAATTCTACGGGTTCAGACAAAGATGTGTTGTGGAACAAGAACTGAAACCAACAATGTGAAGAAGGCCATGAGGTTGTTGAACACCTCAGGAGGCAACGCTATGTAGAAGAGACACGGTTGTATACAAAATCTCTAAGGAGTTCTGTGAAGCTCTACCAGGTGGGCATTGAGTCAACACAAGGAGTACACAGAGGAAGAACTCTATTGAGAGTTCAATTGAAGAACCAGAATTACTAAGGATTCTAAGAGCTCTTCCAGGAGGGCATTGAGCAGGTGCATAAGGTACACCATAGAGGACAAAATTGCTATATGTTTTGTGAGTAGACACTCTGCCAGGAGGGCATTGAGTAGGTGTCGGAGAGCACAAAGAGAACTCCCTTTTGAGTTCTGAAATTTGGAGAAGAATTCACTGAGGGATCTTCACAGGGTTTTTGAACACCCTGAAAGCTCTCAACAAGAGGTTGCTTGAGAAGAACGATAGCCAGATGGGCATCTGAATTCTCCATCTGAGGGAGAAAGGAAAAAGGACAAATTTTCTTGGGAGGTCGAAGCTACAAGAAATCTTAGGGTGGATAGCACTTTTGTGTGCATGTGAATACTCTGCAAAGGCACAGGAGTTGAAGAATCCTTAGACGATTCGAAAAGAAGGATAAGCTCAGGAGGGACAACGTTTTCATGCACATGACAAAGCTCAAAGTCGAGAGTTCATAGAGAAGAAAGAAGGCAAAGGTTGAGACCTTTGGAATACTTGGAATTCTTCCAAGTCTAGGGAGAAGAGTAGAGACAAAAGTCCCGAAAGGCATCGGTACATCGGGATATTGACACTCAAGATATCAGGGATCTCGAGGACGTGAGTTTAGTCACTCGACGCTGGAAACTATGAAACAATGAGATTTGATCTGAGCCATCCATTTGTGGGAGGAAGCATGTCATGTAATAATCCATTCCATAGATCCGGGAACTGGGACTCACATAGGCGAAAGTCCCGAAGGTTTTTTGGATATCGAGAGTCTCTAGGATAGGAGATCGGAAATCATCATAGTGAAAACCCTAAAATAGATCTGATTCGTCCATCTGTTGGGATTCGTGGCAAGGATTGGGAGTCCGTCGGATTTTCACAAGTCGGAACTTTGGGGATCAAGAGGACAAGATGCCAGAGAATTCCAACACTTGATTTCATGAAATTATGAAATGATTGAGGATCGTCCATCATAAGAGGATGCGTGGCGAAGATCTAAGAGTTCAGGGAAAATCCCGATAGGAGAGCCATTTTGGAATTTTGGGAATCGACACTTCGAGAGTCGAGAGACCAAGAGGTCGGGCACTTAAGTCACGAAACCCAGAAATGGATTGTGGTCATATAAGGGGAGGTCATGTGGACCAAAGGTATAGCCCAGGGGATAACTCAAGTTAAAATCTGTTTCGGCAGATCGACATATCAGAGATCGGGAGATCGAGAAGATAGAGGTTCTCGACATCGGGAAATAGAAAACCCCAAAGCCCAAAATTTTCATTCTTGTGTTATGGAAAGAGAAGCGGTCATGGATAGAAGGCCGTAAGAGGAAAGGAAGGACCTGTGGATCAGATTTTAATAGAGATTCCAACAAGGAATTGAAAGATCCATTTTGGCTCACTTGGTGATTGCACGATCTTCTGAACGGATGTAGAGTGCGTCTGCATCAAGTGGTATCAGAGCCTGAATATTGTCTGTAGATTTTAGGCAAGGGAAGTGAGGAGAAGAAAAAGGAAGACAGAGTTTCAGAGACTCTGTGATGGTTGTTTGCAGGTAGGCAACAATCAAGAATACAATCATGAGGACTATAGGAGAAGCTAAGACACTTAGGGTGCAGGAGTGAGCAACATATTTTCTAGGAGGGTAGACAGAGACAACAACATGGCTACTGAAGGACATAGGTATGTTGGAAGGAAAAGCCTAGAGCTGATGAGCATAGCTGAAAGGGGGAAAGAACTTGTCAACATCAGGGAAAGAATGGAAGAGCTTAAACTGTGGATGCAACAAAATACTAGGTCAAGATGGGTATATGAATGGCCCATGAGGAAGCTGAAGGTAAAATGGCCAGTCAAGGAGTTGATGGTCATAAGGCAGTGAAGGTTGTTAAAAGGATGGTTGAGGCATGCTAAAAACCTTGACAGACCTAAGAAAATGGTTCAGATATTGAACGAGAGACTGGGAAAATTCTTGGTGAAGAGATTGAAATGGGATCAGTTGAAGATCTCAAGAACTGCCAGGAGGGCAGAGAGGAAATTCAAAATTTCCAAGTGGGAAGGGAGTTGAGATCAGCTGAAGATCTCACAGACTGTCAGGAAGAAAACCAAGGAATTTCACATTGCCAGCTGGGCAATGAAATGAGGTCGTTGCGGGATCTCGGAGACTGCCAGGAGGGCAGTGGAAGCATCTCAAATTGCCAAGAGGGTAGAGATAAGAATACGAGACTGTCTGAAAGTCTCATGGACTCAGAGGTGAGTTCAATTCAGTAAGGGGTGCTGATGAAGATGGGATCGATTGATCTCATAGCCTTCTAGGAGGGCAGGAAGAAAATCCCATATTTCCAGGTGGGCAGGGATGAACAGATGAGACTATCTGAGTGTCTCATAAACTCATAGGTGAGTTTGTATCATCAGTTGCAACTGACAAAAGAGGAATATCGGAGAAATATTTTGATGATTGGGGGAATCGAAATACTTCTACCACTTAGCCCAGAGGAGGGAGAAATATGTGTTGCATATGCAACAACAACAAAAGAATGACAACTAACTGAGATTATCAGGAAAGAAGAATTGGAGAAGGTATTTGAAGCTACCCAAGAAGTAGAAGAGGATGATGAGAATTCTGAGGAGTGGCTCAATACTCTCAGCCAGGAGACTGAAAAGACTTCAACCTGGAAGTTTTCAGAAGAAGAAGAAGAAGAGGCAGACAACATTAGTTTGGATGATTTGTATGAACAGATTGAAGCCCTAGAGAGAAGGGTGAAGGTGCAGAACATGCACATCCAACAGGTGAGGTTGGCAGAAGATGAAGAAGAAGGCATGGGAGATCATAGTGATCTGCCCATTTGCAGAAACTTTGTGCAGATGGGGAGACTGCATGAACAAGGCCAGCCAATTCAACAATTGTATGAGGTGATAGAAGACATCAGAAGGCTGATGGTAGAGTCAGCAAAGACTGCCAACAAGGATAGGCTGGGCAGAAAGGCAGCAACAACGCAACAACAGAAGCAGGAGCAGTAGTAGGGAGATGGAGCGAATGAACAACTCCAGAGGATGATTTGGGATCCAAGAGGATTTCCAAAGATGAAATGGGAAGCTCATGAACATGAGCTCATGAATTTTATAGCTAAGGAGTATGATGCAATAGCATCTCTCCATGCCATCTATCCATCCAGCCAGCCACGTCAGCGCATGCATTCAAGGATGAAGAGAGGTGCATCCTTCATCTTCAATTTTCAATTTAAATGCAATTAATGTTGTAGGCTATTGAGCCAGGGACCCATGCCTTTGTGCAAGAATTAGAGTAGGTAGGCCTTTAATGTTGGTAAGGCTGAGATATAGATCCAGATTTGTGGACTAGACAACCCCTTCAATGTAATTGAATAGGGTAGGTAGGTTGGAGGGAAGAGCTCGAAGAGCCCCCTCATGTAAAATATCTTGGATTTCGTAATTGTATATGGTGGTAGAGAGGAGAGTTAGTATAATGATAGAGTGAATATGGAGAAGAAAGAAAGAGCCGAGACTCTGTTAAATTCTAATCTCGAGAACACCGTTGTAAACAGGCATTGCATTCATAAAAACCATAGCGGATTTTCCTGCATGTTTTCTGTGTTATGTGAATGTATTTATGTGTTCTTCATATGCTGTAGATGTATGTTAGGTATGCATTTGTAAGAGTTGCTTGATTTCAGGCTTAAGAGGTTCTTTGTGGTTTCATGCCAGGAGGGTGTGACAGAGTACTGCGGTCTTTGAATACTAGTGCACTGAAGCACTTATGAATTCTGCGGGTTCAGACAAAGATGTGTTCTGGCACAAGAATTGAAATCAAAAATGCGAAGAAGGCCGTGAGGTTGTTGAACACCTCAGGAGGAAATGCTATGTATAAGAGACATGGTTGTATACAAAATCTCTGAGGAGTTCTGTGAAGCTTTGCTAGGTGGGCATTGAGTCAATGCAAGGAGTGCAAAGAGGAAGAACTCTGCTGAGAGTTCAATTGAAGAACCAGAATTACTAAGGATTTTGAGAGCTCTACCAGGAGGGCATTGAGTAGGTGCATAAGGTTCACCATAGAGGGTAGAATTACTGGACGTTCTATTAGTAGACACTCTGTCAGGAGGGCATTGAGTGGGTGTCAGAGAGCACAGAGAGAACTCCCTTTTGAGTTCTGGAATTTGGAGAAGAACCCACTGAGGGATCTTCACAGGGTTGTTGAACACCCTGAAAGCACTCAGAAAGAGGTTGCTTGAGAAGAAATATATCCAGATGGGCATCTGAATTCTCCATCTAAGGGAGAAAGGAAAAAGGACAAGTTTCCTTGGGAGGTCGAAGCTACAGGAAATCTCAGGGTGGATAGCACTTTTGTGTGCATGTGAATACTTGGCAGAGGCACAGGAGTAGAAGAATCCTTTGAGGATTTGAAAATAAGGATAAGCTTAGGAGGGAAAGTGTTTTCATGCATGTGGAAAATCTCAAAGTCAAGAGTTCATAGATAAGAAAGAAGGAAAAGGTTGAGACCTTTGGAATACTTGGAATTATTCCAAGTCTAGGGAGAAGAGTAGAGACAAAAGTACCAAAAGGCATCGGTACATCAGGATATCGACACTCAGAATATCGGGGATCTCAAGGAAGTGAGTTTACTTACTTGATGTTAGAAACTCTGAAACAACGAGATTTGATCCGAGCCATCTGTTTGTGGGAGGAGGCGTGTCACATGATCATCCATTCCATAGATCCAGGAAGTGGAACTCACAGAGGTGAAAGTCTTGAAGGCATTTGGGATATGAGGAGTCTCTAGGACAAGAGATCAGAAATATCCATAGTGAAAACCCCGAAACAAATCTGAGTCATCCGTCTGTTGGGATACATTGAGGAGATCGAGATTCCATCATCTTTTTGCAAGTCAGAACTTTGGGGATCAAGAGGAAAAAATGTTGGAGAATGTCGGCACTTGATTTTGCGAAATCATGAAATGATTGAGGACCGTCCATCATAAGAGGACATGTGGTCGAAATCTAAGAGTTTGGAGAAAATCCCGATAGGAGAGTCATTTTGGCATTTCAGGAATCGACACTTCAGGAATCGAGAGGCCAAGAGGTCGGGCGCTTGAGTCACAAAACCCCGAAAAGGACTATGGTCATATAAGGGGAGGTCATGTGGACCAAAGTTATACCCCATGGGCTAACTGAAGTTAAAATTTTTTTCGACAGATCGACATATTGGAGATTGGGAGATCGAGAAGACAAAGGTTCTCGAAATCAGTAAATAGAAAACCCTGAAGCTCGAAATTTTCATTCGCCTGTTACGGAAAGAGAAGTGGTCATGGGTAGAAGTCTGTAAGAGGAAAGGAAGGACCTGTGGATCAGATTCTAACAGAGATTCCAAAAAGGAATTGAAAGAGCCATTTCGGCTCACTTGGTGATTGAACGATCCTGTGAGCGGATGTAGAGTGCATATGCATCAATATCCTGAAGAGGGGGAGCACCTTTTTCATTCACAGATGTGGGTGAAGGGAAGCCCACTACATTTTATTTTTATAGCAGAATCCATAAGAACCTCATATCAGCAAAGGTCGTCAAACAGTCGGGATTTTCGACAACACCACACCCACAACCATACAACATTAGGTGGTTTTTCTAGGGATGAGACCATTGTGTCAATTTTAATCTGGAATCCAAACCTTCAAGGATGATGTATAATGTGTTGTTTCTCCACTGTATCTCTATGATGATCTATTGGTCCAGCTATATATGTGGAAGCACCATTCTATTTATGAGTCTCGACCTTGTAGTGTCATTGTTACTCTTGGGGTTCATCTCTACATGATACTAGAGGTATTTCTAACTATTGTCCCACCTGAACAACATTTAAAGGTAGTATCTCATACTACAAAACTATGGTTCTTCACATAATGTTCAAAAGGTGAATAGAGGAACATTGCAACCACTATATCCTCAGTCCAAGAAACTTTTCTCTCGAAGAATCAAGTTGATAATATTGAATCAAAGAAAAAGGATTAATTCTTCAAAAAATTATATTATGTAGCCATACTAGTTAAAAATTTCCAACCCTTCCATCCATAGGTTCATGGCAACCTTCAACAAGTTAACCAACACAACTTCTCCAACAAGGAAAACGACTCATCAAGATGCAGATTCAACAAATGATTTTCCCTCCCCCTATAGAACTCAACACAATTGATAACATTGTTTCTTAAGGAGGGAGGATTGATCCATGTGGATATAAGTGGCCACCCACCTATTCCAACTGGCTCAAAACAGTCTTCTAGAAACTTACTATTTTTAGCAGTTTTTTGGTTTCTGAACTTTAGGGGCCATTTAAGGGCCTAAATGAAGTTTTTTCGGGATCAACCACCTCAATGATGACCAAAGGATTGTTTTCACCCCAACAATGAATCCCCTCGATGATACCTTTCAAATGAGCTATCGTGCATCCCAAACAAATATCACGTGTGAAATTTACGCCCTGAGGAAGTTGATACACCAAACTACCCAAAACAGGGTCCACAAAATTGTTGGCTTTTCATCTTCTGGGGTTGGAGTTTTGGATTTTATTTATGTTAAAAATGACTTTAGATTCTAATTGTAATCATATTCTTGCGAATGTGAGTAGTCATCAAATCTCTTCAAATATTTGAGATATCTCTATATATTTCTTTATTATATTTCCTCTCTCATTTAGTGCCAAAAATAATCTGGATTAGTGGTTTCAGAGCAAGGTGCTCTTGATCAATTTTTTTAGTGAATGTCCCCAATGAGGTATGAGTATAAAAATTTGGGTCTTGATCTTTTCTCTCTTGAGGAAAATCACTCTATCATGCCAAATAAACCCTCCATGGTGGAAGAAAATAAAAAAAGTAGAGAAATGTTTTTTATTAATCTGTTGCTTCAGCAAGCTCTCACACGCCAGAGGGAAGAAATGATGGAGATTTTTTCCTACATCCTTCAATGCCTATCGATAAAAAATGATCCATATTGATCAGGTTACCACTTTTGAGGCACCTCTCCTTTCATGGTACAAGTTAATTCTAATATTCTGGCATTTCAAGGACAGATAGACGTAGATGCCTTAGAAAAATGGTTAAATATGCTATAAGGTTATTTCTTTGTTCAAAAATTTTCCAAAATGGAAAATATCACCTTCTCACTCCTTAAATATCTCCCCCATGTCAAAAATTTGTGGGAAATGTTTTGGGACAAAAGTTCCAGAGAAGAGTCTCGACTATATGGGGTTGAGCCCACTTGCGATTTTTTTGTGGATGTGGTCACGGAACAATATTACCTTGTTGGTAACTATGATGAATAACACATTAGATGGACCAAAATGTGTCAAGAGAGGAGCCAAGAAGTGTCAAAGTTCACCAATACCTTCCATACCTTATCCACCAAGATAGTTTTCAAATATTCTGAGAAACATTTTATTCTGAAATACTGCGGGGCTCTAGATAGGTATAACCAAATTGAAACGGAGTTTTTGAACAACTCATCATTGGGAGATGACTATCAATATGTTGTCAAATTGAGCATAAATTTAGGCACCATAATAAATGAGATTTCAGTTCTGCAAATCTGCAACTACCAAAGTATGATAAAGGCAACCTTAACAAATAGCCTCCCGAAAACCAGTCAAAGCCATTGGAAAATAAGGATCACGAGAAGATGAAGAAGGACACTAGAAATTGATGTGATTTCCAAAAAATACCTTGGCACAAAATATATGAATGTCAATCAAAACATTCATTGGTGGCTAAGATATAAGAAAAGGATTTGAACCCTGATTCAAAATATGATTAAAAAAATAATGGAAAAAATAGATCATCAATGGAGACCCCACTACAAATGTTGCGACCACAACAATTCAACCTGAAGAAACAACATATCCTGATGATGGGGAGTGAATTTTTCATTCACATATGTTGTTCAAGGGTACTCCGCTACATTTTGTTGTTGACATAGTAATCTACAAGAACCTCATATCAATAGAGGTCGTCAAATAGTTGAGATTGTCGACAACACCACACCCACAGCCATACAACATTGAGTGGCTTCACAACAGATGATACCTCTATGTCAACCATTAGTGTCGATTTTCATATGACATCCAACCCTTAAAGGATGAGGTATTATGTGATGTTTCCCCACTGCATGTCTGTGATCTTCTGTTGGGTCAACCATATATGTAGGGGCGTCATGTTATTTATGATTCTCAACCCCATAGTGTCATTGCTACTCTTGGGGGTCATATTTATAGGATACCATAGGTATATCCAACTACTGTCCCACCTAAATAGTGTCACAAGTTAGTATCTCATACTACAAAATTTAGCTTCTTCATAGACTATTGAAAAGGTTAATAGAAGAACATCAGAACCACTACAGCCTTAGTCCAAGCATTTTTTGTCCAGTAGAAGCATGTCAAAAATGTTGAAGAAAAGTGAAACAATTCCTTATACAAATTCATATCATGTATCCAGACTACTTAAAATTTTCCAACCCTTCCAACCATAGGTTTGTGACAACCTTCAACAAGCTAAGCAGTGCAACTTCTCCAACAAACCACTCATTAAGATCCAGATTTAATAAACGATTTCCATCTCCCCTAGGAACTCAATGCAATGGATACCATTGCTTCCTAGGGATCTAGGATTGATACAAGTGAATATCGGTGGCCACCCACCTATTCTAATTGGCTTAAAATAGTCTTCTGGCAAATTACTATTTTTAGCAGTTTTTTGGTTCCTGAACTTCCGAGGCCATTTTTGAGGGCCTAAATGAAGATTTTTCGAGATAGAGAACCTCAATGATATACAAAGGATATATTGATACCCCAAAATTAATCTCCTCAATGATAAATTTTCAACAAGCTATCTTGCGCCCCAAACGAAGATCGTGTGCCAAAATTATGCCCCGAGGAAGTTGATATACCAAACTACCCAAAACCGGGTCCAAAAAAATGTTGCCTTTTCATCTTCCGGGGTTGAGGTTTTGGATTTTATTTATGTTAAAAATTCCTTTATAGAATCATTATAATCATATTCTTGCAAATTTGAGTAGTTGTCACATCTCTTCTCAGAGATAAGTTGCCACCATTCTAGCAAGTCTTTCACTCTATGTTTCTATAGTTTTGTACATTTCACTCATTAATAGAAATTGTGTATTAATGTATTTTTGTGTTTATGGTTGCATATATGATATTTTTATGTTATATTATTGGATATTTGAGATATCTGTGTACATTTATTTATTATATCTCTTCTCTCATTACTTTAAAAAATAATCTGGATCATCTTCGAACAATGGAGTAACAATGGTGAAGAAGTTCTTAGTTAAACTTCTCAAGAGGTTAGAAGTAAACAACTTGGTATGATTTCTCAAATAGATCTTAAGTTAATAGATGGATTCTCCAAAAGAAAATTAATATCATAACAATTCTAATGAATTTATTGTTTTCTTGCATCCCCCAAGCGTGTATTTATAGGACCTATTGGCATAGGGCATTTGAGGGAACAAATCAACAATTGTTGAAGACAGTTAGAAAATGGACCAAAAGAGGACTGTGCGCCAGAAAATAAGGAAAAGAAGCACAATGGATAACAAGGAAAAGAAGTGTGAGGAAGCATAAGAGTCAAAGGAAGGAAGGAGGAAGCGGATAGGATGGGCGCAAGAAGTTAGAATGTGGAAAAACCTAATCCACTTAGGGTTAGGTTTTTGGTCATATTTGTAACAGGTTTTGACCCACTTTTTTAGTATAAATATATATTGGGAAAGATGAGGAAGTCATTTAGTCAATGGAAATAGTTGAGAAGTTTCAAGAGAATGACTTGAGTGACCTAGTTTTTAGAGTTATTTTTGGTTGAGAGTGGTGGAGACATTTTTTGAGATGAGTCATTTTTTTAGAAATATGGATTGTAATAGAGAGTAAGGTCGCAAGCTATGAAGATTGGTGCGACTTTGATCCGGATTATTTTCGGCACGAAATGAGAGTGGAGATATAATAAATAAATGCACATATATATCACGTATATCCAATAATATAACATAAATATATCATAGATGCAACCATAAACACAGAGATATAGTAATACACAATTTCTATTAATGAAATAAATGTATAGAGACTGTAAAAATACAGAGTGAAAGACTCGATAGAATGGTGGTAGCTTATCTTTCAGAAGAGATGTGACGACTACTCGAATTCACCAGAAGATGATTAAAATGAGGCTTTGAAGGAATTTTTACAATAAATAGGAATTCCAAAAACCCTAGACATCCAAAAACCTAACCCTAGGAGATGAAGCACCAAAAGTCATGTGGGCCCCGTTTGGGTAAGTTAGTACATCAACTTGTCAGGGTCGTAACTTTTGCATACAATCTTTGTTTTAGGTGTATGATAGCTCGTTGGAAAGGTATCGTCAAGGAGATTCATTTTGGGGGATCAATAATGCCTTTGGATATTATTGAGAATCTCTATCTCAAAAAAACTTCATTTAGGCCCTCAAAATGGCTCTGGAAGTTAAAACCTGCTAAAAATAGTAAATTGCCAAAATTGCCAGAAAATTGTTTTGAGCTAGTTGGAAAAGGTGGGTGGCCACTGATATCCACCTGGATCAATCCTCCCTCCTTAGGAAGCATTGGTATCCATTTCATTGAGTTCCTTGGGGAGAGGAAAAAGCATTTACTGAATCTACATCTTGGTGAGTTGCTTGCCTTGTTGGAGACGTCACGCTACTCAGTTTGTGGAAGTCTATCACTAACCTGTTGAGGTTGAGGTTGTTCAACAAGTCAGGATACATGAGAGGAAAGTGTGCAGAAGGACTCTTTTCACTTTGTTGCAACCTTTCCGACTTGCTTCTATTGGATAGAAGGTGCTTGTGGCGAAGCTATAGTGGTTGCAGTGTCCTTTTGTTCTCCTTTTGAACAGATTGTGATGAAGCTGAATTTTGCAGTATGAGATACTAACTTGTGGAAATTTTCAGGTGGAATGGTAGTCGAGACTACCTCTGGTATTCTGTAGATATGACCCCCCAAAGTAACAATGACACTATGGGGTCAAGACTCATAAACAACATGGCACTTCAACATATATGGTTGGCTCAAGAGAACATCACAGACATCCAGTGGGGAAACATCACATAATACCTCATCCTTGAAGGGTTGGATGCTATATCACAATTGACACTGCTGACTGACACGAAGGTCTTTTCCTTGGTGAAGCCACCCGATTTTGTATGGTTGCAGGTGTGGTGTTGTCGACAATCCCAACTGTTTGATGACCTACACTGAGATGAGGTTCTTTTGGATTCTTCTATCAACAATTAAATGCAACGGGGTCCCCTTCACCCACATCTGTGAATGAAAAATATGCTCCCCCTCTTCAGGATCTATTGGTTCTTCTGGTTGAATTGTTGTGGTCATGAAAATAGCAGTGGGGTCCACGTCAATGATCTGTCCTTTACCATTATTTTCAGAATCATATTGTGAATCAGGGTTCAACTCTTTATCTTTGATCCCAACCACCAATGACTATTTTGAACGACATTCATGGGTGTTGTGCTAGGGTATTTTGTGGAACTCGCACCATTTTCTAGTGTCCTTCTTTGTCTTCCCGTGACCCTTCTTTTCCTGTGTCTTCGACTGGTTTTTAGGAGACTGTTTGTTAGGTCCATATTTATCATACTTTGGTTGTTGTGGATTTTCAAACCCAAACTCCTGTCTTTTCTGGTGCTTAAATTTTTACTCGATTTTAACAACATATTGATAAGTAGCACCGAGTGATGAGATGCCCAAAAAATCCATTTCATTTTGAATGTATCTATGTAGAGCCCCATGATATTTCAGAACCAAATGTCACTGAGAGTCTTTGACACCCAGCTTGGTGTGCAAGGTATGGAAGGTATTGGTGAACTATGGAACTGCTTGGCCCCTCTCTTGCCGCAACGTTCTCCATCTCATGTACTCATCCTCATAGTTTCCAATAGGATAATATTGTTCCTTTACCGCATCCACAAAAAAATTCCAAGTGGGATCGGCCCCATATAATCCAGACTCCTCTGTGGAACTTTTCTCCCAGTAAGTTTCCCACCAATTTTTTTCATGAGGGAGATATTTAAGGAGTGCGAAGATGATCGTTTCTCTGTCAGAAAAATTGTGAACAGAGAAATAACCTTCTAGCAGAGTTAACTATTTTTCTAGGGCTTTTGGATCTAGTTGTCCTTCAAATATAGGAATATCAAAGTTAAATTGTACCTTGAAAGGCGAGGTGCCTCCAAAGTGGACGCTTGATGAATATGCACCTAATGCTATCGGCAAGCATTTAAGGATGTGGGAAAAATTCTCCATCATTTCATCCCTCTATTGCCTGAGAGCTTGCTCAAGCAACAGATTGATAGGATCATCTTCTCCGTCGTTTTTATTTTCCTCTACCATTGAGGGTTTCTTAGGTGTGTACGAGAGATTTTCTTCAAGAGAGAAAATATCAGGACCCAACTTTCTATACTCATACCTCATCGAGGACATGCATTGAAAAAA
>ML824823.1:53596-77823 GCA_009831015.1 Picea engelmannii | reverse complement strand
TAAGAGTCAAAGGAAGGAAGGAGGAAGCGGATAGGATGGGCGCAAGAAGTTAGAATGTGGAAAAACCTAATCCACTTAGGGTTAGGTTTTTGGTCATATTTGTAACAGGTTTTGACCCACTTTTTTAGTATAAATATATATTGAGAAAGATGAGGAAGTCATTTAGTCAATGGAAATAGTTGAGAAGTTTCAAGAGAATGACTTGAGTGACCTAGTTTTTAGAGTTATTTTTGGTTGAGAGTGGTGGAGACATTTTTTGAGATGATTCATTTTTTTAGAAATATGGATTGTAATAGAGAGTAAGGTCGCAAGCTATGAAGATTGGTGCGACTTTGATCCGGATTATTTTCGGCACGAAATGAGAGTGGAGATATAATAAATAAATACACATATATATCACGTATATCCAATAATATAACAGAAATATATCATAGATGCAACCATAAACACAAATATATAGTAATACACAATTTCTATTAATGAAATAAATGTATAGAGACTGTAAAAATACAGAGTGAAAGACTCGATAGAATGGTGGTAGCTTATCTTTCAGAAGAGAGGTGACGACTACTCGAATTCACCAGAAGATGATTACAATGAGGCTTTGAAGGCATTTTTACAATAAATAGGAATTCCAAAAACCCTAGACATCCAAAAACCTAACCCTAGGAGATGAAGCACCAAAAGTCATGTGGGCCCCGTTTGGGTAAGTTAGTACATCAACTTGTCAGGGTCGTAACTTTTGCATACAATATTTGTTTTAGGTGTATGATAGCTCGTTGGAAAGGTATCATCGAGGAGATTCATTTTGGGGTATCAATCATGCCTTTGGATATTATTGAGAATCTCTATCGCAAAAAACCTTCATTTAGGCCCTCAAAATGGCTCTGGAAGTTAAAACCTGCTAAAAATAGTAAATTGCCAAAATTGCCAGAAAATTGTTTTGAGCTAGTTGGAAAAGGTGGGTGGCCACTGATATCCATCTGGATCAATCCTCCCTCCTTAGGAAGCATTGGTCTCCATTTCATTGAGTTCCCTGGGGAGAGGAAAAAGCATTTACTGAATCTACATCTTGGTGAGTTGCTTGCCTTGTTGGAGACGTCACGCTACTCAGTTTGTGGAAGTATATCACTAACCTGTTGAGGTTGAGGTTGTTCAACAAGTCAGGATACATGAGAGGAAAGTGTGCAGAAGGACTCTTTTCACTTTGTTGCAACCTTGTCGACTTTCTTCTATTGGATAGAAGGTGCTTGTGGCTAAGCTATAGTGGTTGCAATGTCCTTTTGTTCTCCTTTTGAACAGATTGTGATGAAGCTGAATTTTGGAGTATGAGATACTACCTTGTGGAACTTTTCAGGTGGAATGGTAGTCGGGACTACCTCTGGTATTCTGTAGATATGACCCCCCAAAGTAACAATGACACTATGGGGTCAAGACTCATAAACAACATGGCACTTCCACATATATGGTTGGCCCAAGAGAACATCACAGACATCCAGTGGGGAAACATCACATAATACCTCATCCTTGAAGGGATGGATGCTATATCACAATTGACACTGCTGACTGACACGAAGGTCTTTTCCTTGGTGAAGCCACCCGATTTTGTATGGTTGCAGGTGTGGTGTTGTCGACAATCTCAACTGTTTGATGACCTACACTGAGATGAGGTTCTTTTGGATTCTTCTATCAACAATTAAATGCAACGGGGTCCCCTTCACCCACATATGTGAATGAAAAATATGCTCCCCCTCTTCAGGATCTATTGGTTCTTCTGGTTGAATTGTTGTGGTCATGAAAATAATAGTGGGGTCCACGTCAATGATCTATCCTTTACCATTATTTTCAGAATCATATTGTGAATCAGGGTTCAACTCTTTATCTTTGATCCCAGCCACCAATGACTATTTTGAGCGACATTCATGGGTGTTGTGCTAGGGTATTTTGTGGAACTCGCACCATTTTCTAGTGTCCTTCTTTGTCTTCCCATGACCCTTCTTTTCCTGTGTCTTCGACTGGTTTTTAGGAGACTGTTTGTTAAGTCCATATTTATCATACTTTGGTTGTTGTGGATTTTCAAACCCAAACTCCTGTCTTTTTTGGTGCTTAAATTTTTACTCGATTTTAACAACATATCGATAAGTAGCACCGAGTGATGAGATGCCCAAAAAATCCATTTCATTTTGAATGTATCTATGTAGAGCCCCATGATATTTCAGAACCAAATGTCACTCAGAGTCTTTGATACCCAGCTTGGTGTGCAAGGTATGGAAGGTATTGGTGAACTACGGAACTGCTTGGCCCCTCTCTTGCCGCAGTGTTCTCCATCTCATGTACTCATCCTCATAGTTTCCAATAGGGTAATATTGTTCCTTTACCGCATCCACAAAAAAATTCCAAGTGGGATCGGCCCCATATAATCCAGACTCCTCTGTGGAACTTTTCTCCCAGTAAGTTTCCCACCAATTTTTTACATCAGGGAGATATTTAAGGAGTGCGAAGGTGATCGTTTCTCTGTCAGAAAAATTGTGAACAGAGAAATAACCTTCTAGCAGAGTTAACTATTTTTCTAGGGCTTTTGGATCTAGTTGTCCTTCAAATATAGGAATATCAAAGTTAAATTGTACCTTGAAAGGCGAGGTGCCTCCAAAGTGGACGCTTGATGAATATGCACCTAATGCTATCGGCAAGCATTTAAGGATGTGGGAAAAATTCTCCATCATTTCATCCCTCTATTGCCTGAGAGCTTGCTCAAGCAACAGATTGATAGGATCATCTTCTCCGTCGTTTTTATTTTCCTCTACCATTGAGGGTTTCTTAGGTGTGTACGAGAGATTTTCTTCAAGAGAGAAAATATCAGGACCCAACTTTCTATACTCATACCTCATCGAGGACATGCATTGAAAAAATGATCAAGAGCAGCCTTCTCTAATACCACTGATCTAGATTATTTTCAACACGAAATGAGAGCGGAGATATAATAAAGAAATGCATAGAGATATCGCGTATATCCAATAATATAACAAAAATATATCAGAGATGCAACCATAAACATAGATATACAGTAATACATGATTTCTATTAATGAAATAAATGTACAGAGACTGTAAAAATACAGAGTGAAAGACTCGCTAGAATGGTGGCAGCTTATCTCTGAGAAGACATGTGACGGCTACTCCCATTCACCAGAAGATGATTAAAATGAGGCTTTGAAGTCCTTTTTACAATAAATAGGAATGCAGAAAAACCCTATAAATCCAAAAACCTAACCCTAGGAGATGAAGCGCCAAAAGTCATGTGGGCCCTATTTGGGTAAGTTAGTACATCAACTTCCCGGGGTCGTAACTTTTGCATACGATTTCTGTTTTAGGACTATGATAGCTCGTTGGAAAGGTATCATCAAGGAGATTCATTTTGGGGGACAAATTATGACTTTGACTATCATTTATAACCTCTATATTGAAAAACCTTCATTTAGGCCCTCAAAATGGCCCTGGAAGTTAAAACCTGCTAAAAATAGTAAATTGCCCAAATTGCCAGAAAACTATTTTGAACCAGTCGAAAAAGGTGGGTGGGCACTGATATCCACCTAGATCAGAATTTTTTAGCCTAACTATTATCAACAAACTTATTATGTAATGCGCACAATGTAGAATCTTGATGAAGAATAATAAAGAAGTGAAAAATGTCAAATCTTTATGGACATGGCCTAGGGGCTGAACCACGGTAAAATAATGTGTCACTGTGTGGAATTTTTATTTTATGTCTTGAAATGATTTATGATGAGTGAATGAATCAATTAGTAGTAAAATGCAGTGTGTACTAGAATAGTTTGGATATTTACTACAAAATGAATGTTAATGGTTACAGAATGATAGATATTGTTATAATGTTATGTTATAATGATAGATCTAAAGCATGTTGAATTATAAAGTATGTATGGAATCCCCACAAACAACATCCCTTCCATGATTACAGACATATGGGTCATGTAATCACCCATAATGCATCTATGGTGAGACTTCATTGTGCACTCTGTGTGTAGTGTTTCCTTCTGGTCTCCTGAAGGGCCGATGGTTTGCATGGTTTTGTTGGAAAGCTAAAATTAGAACCTAGGTTAGCCCAAAAATCCAACAAATGGTTCAGTTTCTAGCTGGAACTCAGAATATCATATTGTAGGTGACTTTTTGAGAAGTAAAGTGAAGATAATTCATTAGTAAAAGGGGATTTTTAGACCATGGAATCTTACTAAACAGGATATTGAAAGATGGTTGGAAAAAAAAACAACTTGAGGTTGCGCAAAAAGAAAATAGAAGCTCCAAGTATACACTATGCCATTATTTGGAAAGGTATGCGTTTATTGATCCTCCTGAGTCATTTTTCTATTGTTTTCCATATTTACTACAAAAGTGGATACCGATATTGAAGGATAATAATCCAACTAATTAGATAATACTGATAGAGTGGACCACTAAGAATATTGCATGTTTAGAAAGAATCAATAATAAATTCACACACAGTGGATTTCTGGCTAGACAATATTATTTTAGGATTTATTAATGAGTTTGCAATCGATATTGCAAATTCATACACTATTTCAGAGTGGGAGTTTTTGAAGGGATCCATACGAAGGTGTATTTGATCACTCTATACGTCGATTAATATTTTACTTCATGATAAAGGAATGATGACAATGGAGTCAAATAGCTAAATAAATCTTCATGCATGGGGAGACTAGGGGAAGCACTAAGGAAGATCTGAGATATGGAGAAGGATCTGGATAGAGGTTAGAAGATAGAAGTAATGGATCCTATTATCATGGATGAAGATCAGATAAAGGAAATAATGGACAAAGAGGGAACGACGTGCAGTGGAAGACCCTACCAGTTTAATATCAATAGTAAACAAAGGGTAGTAGTTGAGTGAGAGGGATTGCAAAGAGATGAAGAGGAGGAAGAGGAGATTTGTGCTACGAGGAAGATTAAGGAAATATTGTGTGCTACATATGAGAGGAAAAACAAAGTTCAAGGGTCTGGTGCAAAATAAGGCTCTGTTAGAATAATAGGTGTGCTCATTTCACCATAGACAATATACAAATATTTTCAGTCGACCATAGTCACAAAGGCCACCCCTGAGCACATTAACCTTGACAGAAAAAATAATTCAGGAAGAAAACCCCAGAACCAATAGCCAACCAAGGTAGCTTAACTCTCTCCAAAGCTATTGTACCAAGAAAAAAGTCCAAACCATAACCAAGAAGAAATTCCAAACATAACTAAAGGCCAAGTCACCACTACATTAGCTGTAATTGTCGTCCAGTCATGCACAACACTTGTCCTTATGCATTTGTGAGAGTGAGTGTGACAAATGAGATCTAGTGCCCTCTTATTTATAGTCCTCCAACTAAGATGACTGGTTCAACTTATAATTATATTTAATATAAACTATTATCTTGTGTCGAATTTTCTTCTAAGGTTATTTCCTAATCTTCTAGGGTTTCTCTTGATTCCTTGAATATTCTAGACTCATCCAAGGTTACACATAAAGGTTAATACCTATCGAAACTACTGTAAAATCAACAATCCTTTCTAGTTAGGGAGGTATTAAAGGAAATGGTCTTGAGCAAAAATATGCCATTCACCCGGTAGCATCATCATATCCGCATAGGCTATCTCATGATCAAATCACAATCACCATCATCATTATCCACCTAGATAGTCTTTATGTAAATCATAATAATTCCATCCAATAGAACATAATGGTGTCTATTCATAATAGTATACAACTACTATCTTGATCCACGTGTATATTAGTGGCCACCCACCTTTTCCAATTGGCTCAAAACAATTTGCTGGCAATTTTGATAATTTACTATTTTTAGCAATTTTTTAGGTCCTGAACTTCCGGAGCCATTTTGAGGCCCTAAACGACGTTTTTTTGGGAAAACGTGGAGAAACGTGCAGGTTCCTTCGATGTTTCTCACATCAAAGTTGAATTCCTCAAATAGATATTTCTAATGGATTATCATGCGCCTAAAATGGATATCGTATGCAAATGTTATGACCCTGGGAAGTTGATGTACTAACTTACCCAAATAGGGCCCACATGAATTTTGGCATTTCATCTCCTAGGGTTAGGTTTTTGGATATATAGGGGTTTTGGCATTCCTATTTATTGTAAAAATTCCTCTAGAGCCTGATTGTAATCATATTCTTGTGAATGTGAGTAGCCATCACATCTCTTCTCAGAGATAAGCTGCCACCATTCTAGCGAGTCTTTCACTCTGTATTTTACAGTCTATGTACATTTATTTCATTAATAGGAATTGTGTATTACTATATATTTGTGTTTATGGTTGCATATATGATACAATTATGTTCTATTATTGGATATCTGTGATATCTCTGTGCATTTATGTATTATATCTCTTCTCTCATTTCATGCCGAAAATAATCTAGATTAGTGGTATCAGAGAAGGTTACTCTTGATCATTTTTCAGTGAATGTCCCCGATGAGGTCTGAGTATATCAAGTTGGATCTCGATCTTGTCTCTCTTTAGGAAAATCTCTCTTGCACACCCAAGAAACCCTTAATGGTGAAATAAAATAAAAACGTCACAACAGATGATTCTATCAATCTATTGCTTGAGCAAGCTCTCACGCGACAGAGGGACGAAATGATGGAGAGTTTTTCCCACATACTTCAATGTATGTCAATAGCATCAGGAACATATTCATCAAGTGGCCACTTTGGAGGCACCTCTCCTTTTAAGGTACATGTCAATTTTTATATTCCTATATTTGAAGGTCAGATAGATGTGGATGCCCTAGACAAATGGTTAAATCTACTTGAAGGTTATTTCTCTTTTCACAATTTTTTTGATAGAGAAAAGCTCATCTTCTCACTCCTTAAGGCTCTCACCCAGGTGAAACATTTGTGGGAAATTTTCTCAGAGAAAATTTCCACAGAGGAGTCAAGAATATATGGGGTCGAGCCCACTTGGGATTTTTTTGTGGATGCGGTAAAGGAACAATATTACCTTGTTGGAAACTATGAGCACCAATACATGAGATGGACCACACTATGGTGAGAGAGGGGCGAAGAAGTTCTAGAGTTCACAAATACCTTCCATACCTTGCACACCAATATGGGTATCAAAGACTCTAAATGACATTTGGTTCTAAAATACCATGGGGCTCTATAAAGATACATTCAAATTGAAATGGATTTTTTGGACATCTCATCACTCAGTTCTACTTATCGATATATTGTTAAAATTGAGAAGACGTTTAAGCACCAGAACCAATGGGATTTCGGTTCTGCAAATACAAAAAAACCAAAGTATGAGAAAGATGGCCCTTACAAACACCTTCCTCAAAACCAGTCTAAGACACAGGAAAATAAGTTTCATGAGAAGACGAAGAAGGACAGTGGAAAATGGTACGATTTCCACAAAATACCCTGCCACAACACTGATGAATGTCGCTCAAAATAGTCATTTATGGCAGAGATCAAAGACATGGAGCCAAACCCTAATTCATAATTTGATTATGAAAATACTGGTAAAAGACAGATCATCGACACAGACCCCACTGCTATTGTCACGACCACAACAATTCAATTAGAAGAACCAATAGATCCTGAAGAGGGGGAGTGCCTTTTTCATTCACAGGTGGGTTAAGGGGACCCCACTACATTTTATTGTTGATAGTGGAAGCCAAAATAACCTCATCTCAACATAGGTCTTCAAACAGTTGTGATTGTAAACAACACCACACCCACAACCATACAACATCGGGTGGCTTCACCAGGGATGAGATCTTCAAGTCAGCCAGTAGTGTCAGTTGTCATTCGACATCCATCCCTTCAAGGATGAGTTATTATGTGATGTTTTCCTACTATATGTCTGTGATGTTCTTTTGGGCTAGCCATATATTTGGAAGCACCATGCTATCTATGAGTCTCAACCCCATAGTGTCATTGTTACTCTGGGCGGTCATCTCTACAGAATACCATAGGTAATTCCAACTATTTCCCCACCTAAACAACATTGCAAGGCAGTATATCATACTAAAAAATCCATCTTCTTCATAATATGTTCAAAAGGGGAACATAAGGATACTGAAACCATTATAGCCTCAACCCAAACACCTTCTATCCAACAAAAGAAGGTCGACAAGATTGCAGAAAAATGAAAAGATTCTTTCTATACATAGTCATCTCAGATATCTCGAATGGTTGAACATATTCAACCTCTTCAGCAACAAGTTTGTGACAACCTTCCACAAACCGAGCAACGCGACGTCTCCAACAAGGCAAGCAACTCACCAAGATTGAGATTCAACAAACGCTTCCCTCTCTCCCCAGGGAACTCAACACAATGGAGACCATTGCTTCCTAATGAGAGAGGATTGATATAGGTCGATATTACTGGCCACCCACCTTTTCCAACTTTCTCAAAACAATTTTCTGGCAATTTTGGTAATTTACAATTTTTAGCATTTTTTTGGGTCCTGGACTTCCTGAGTCGTTTTGAGGCCCTAAACAACATTTTTTCAGAAAACGGGGAGCAACATTTACTTTCATTTGATGTTTCTCAAATCAATGTTGTATTCCTCTGATAGATCTTTCTAACGAGATATCATGGGCCTAAAATGAAGATCGTATGCAAAAGTTATGACCCCAAAAAATTGATGTACTAACTTACCCAAATAGGGCCCAGATAAATTTTGGTGCTTCATCTCCTAGGGTTAGGTTTTTCGATGTCTATGGTTTTTGACATTATTTTTTATTGTAAAAATGCCTTCAAAGTCTCATTGTAATCATCTTCTTGCGAATGTGTGTAGCCATCAAATCTCTTCTAAGAGATAAGTTTCCACCATTCTAGCGAGTCTTTCACTCTGTATTTTTACAGTCTCTCTACATTTATTTCATTAATATAAATTGTGTATTACTGTATATATTTGTTTATGGTTGCATCTCAGATACATTTCTTTTATATTATTGGATATCCATGACATCTCTATGCATTTATTTATTTTATCTTCGCTTTGATTTTGTGCCGAAAATAATCTAGATCATATCTAGTCGTACAAACCCACTCCTAGTAGCACACGACTACTAACTAGTGACACATAGTCACTACCAATGGATCACATCCTTTAGAAACCTCCTACACTGGACACTTCTTTTAAAATTATCACAACTATAAACTTTGAAAGAATGACTTCTCGAAGAGGAAGACTATTCTCCTGGACCACTTCTGAGAGTGACTAGAAATGAGAATGAGTGTTCTATGACCATTCCCCACACTATACATAAGAGGAATCTTTGTCTATGGTACATCAACAATATATCGGACCATGATGATCCGTTCTGGACCATTTTCTGAATTAGAAAATGACTGTCCATCAAAAAGTTCGGACCACTTTCTGGACTGGAAAGTGACTGCCTAACCTGGACCATTTTCCAAACTAGAAAATGATTGTCCATAAAGAATATTGGACCACTTTATGGACTATAAAGTGACTTCCCAACCTGGACCGTTTTCCAAATTGTAAAATGACTATCCATATATCAATAACATATGAGTGATCCCTCCCATTCCTACAGAGTAATCACTTCCCTTTCCAATAAGGAAGTCATATCCACAAGTCTCAACTTTTCCATGGAAACTTTTCATCTTGGAAAGAGGATTTACCAAAATATATGCTATATGCTCATCAGTGGAGATATRCTAGAGAGCTACTTATCCCTTATGGAATTTATCATGCAAAAAATAATGCTTGATCTCAATGTGCTTTGAAATATCATGGAACACTTGGTTCTCTAAGATATTTACACAGATCTAGTTATCAAAATATATCAYAGTGGAATCCAGCACCTGATCAAACAATCTAGAAACTAGCTTACAGAGCCACATTGCTTCTAAATAAGAATCACAAGCTCCAATATATTCTTCTTATGTAGTGATGAATGAAACAGACTTATGTTTCCTGCTAGCCCATGATATCATGGAAAATCTGAAAATGAAACATATCCAAGAAGTAGTTATTCTATTATATGCACTCCCTACTCAATCTGAATCGATAAATCCATGTAGTTGTATATCATAACTCAAACGTCCCATGAAGATATTTCAAGGCATTATTTGCAATTTTTCAATTCTCGTGGCTAGGTTCCACCTGGAACTGGCTCAACATGTTTACAAAAAAGAAAATGTTTATCCTAGTATTCATCGAATACATCAAGGAACCAATCAATTTATTGGTACAATGATGGGTCTACTGGATCAAAGTCTCTCAACTTCTTCAGATCTATCATCACAGAATTTTTCCATGGATTTGCAATCCATCATCCTTGACTTTTGAAGAACCATTTCAATACACTTCCTCTTTCATAGAAAATTTTCACCATGCTTTTTTTGTACATGATAGGTTGTACTCAAGGTTGTTTGAATCCATACAAGGTATTTTTCTATCTACATACATGGGTCTCTTTCGGGTATACCTCGAAACCTTGAAGTTGTTCTACATATTATTATTCTTCAATTACTTTGTTGAGAAGAATAGTCTTTACATCCATCTGATGTAAACTCCAACCCATGGATACTACAAGAGATATAATGGATCAGCTAGAGGCATATCTGGTTACTAGAATAAGCTATCATCATAGTCTTCTCCCTCCTTCTAGGATAAGCCTCTAGTTATGAATCTCTCCTTGTCTATATTAATGCTTCCATTCATAAGTATTTTTCATAATTTCTCACATACATTGTTCTAGATCACATATTCCTTCCATTCCTTTTGTTTGAATACTTCTAGTGGGTTTAAAACATGCTAGTAGTCTTGTGATTCTTGGTATAATAACTGGTTCAATTGGTTGTTCTCAATTTTCTTTATTTCTTGGAATATTCATGTTCTTCATCATGTTTCTCTTCAATTTCGGAGCCCATGGAATATTCTATAGATTATATGCCCTTCCTTTATGAAGGTGTCGACTTCTTATTTTCATCATAGGAACATAAATGTAGATAGACAACCAAGGATATCCAGGGATTGTTTTGAAGAATACTTCTTCTAGAGTCAAATTGTACACGTGTTAATTATCATGGTTGCTACTTATAATGAATAACATGGACATATACTTCATAGTCTTCACGGGCTATTTAATGGATCACATCATTGAGGATTAGATCCCTCGTAATCCCAACTTCATTCTTGAATGATAAATATGCATGCTTTTCTTTTGGAATTCTGTAATCATCTCTCTCCATCTAAGAGATTCCATTCTTCCATTTGTATCCTTCTTGATTTCTATAAAGTTTCACAAGTCTATTCTATTTTTCCTCTTGATTATTGGCTTCTTTTTGGTATGAATCCTTATGATTCTCTTCAAGTTTGGTTATGATTGTGGCCCATATGGAATGTCAACAAAGGTAGTCAACATACTTCATCCTTTTTAAATACATTAAAAATATCCATTGTAATGGAAATACCTATATAATTCTTCTCCCATAGGTATTGTTTCATTGACACTGACCATCTTATCTTTTAAGAAATAGATACCCATGATATGTATGTAAACATTGCATGCGAAAGGACTATGTTACAGAAGAATATTGTTACCATGACTAGTAGAAGACGTATGCTTCATCCTTCTTTACTTTCTTTGGGCTTCCTTTTCTTTGGAAACTGTTTCTTTGTTTGTTTCCTTCCTTTTATTTAACTTGGGAGACTGGTTCCCATAGTGACCATATTTTTGACAGTTGAAGCATTGTATTTTTACATATCCTTTTCTTGATTTGATTTCTTCCTTGAGCCAAACTTCTTCTTATTCATAAATTTCTTGAACTTTGAGGTGTAGGCTTGACCATCATCTTTCTTTTGGGATTTCACTTTTGTGCTAATCCTTGATTCTTCTTGTTCACAACAATTCCAAAGTTCTTCAAATGTGGGATACTCCAATTTTGTATTCATTATTGTGGAAAATGAATATTATGTCTTGGGAAGTCCATTAGGTATTGTATTTACTAGTTCCTTTTTGAAATGATTTCCTTAATAACTTGTAGTTGATCTCTTAACCAAAAACTAAAACTTGACACCTTGGATTGTTGAGAGTACCAGGAGGTGCGCCAGGATAGGGTGCACTAAGTTATCCAGGAATTAGTTCAAACAATTCACTTAAGGTGTTTTAACATGAGAGTTAGGTTTTCGTTGTTGTAGAAAAACTTTGACTACAACAGCAACCACAACTGAGCAAATCCTCCCAATATACCTTCCAGTGGTTAGAATATATGAAGATAGTGTGGGACCATAACCTGTTAGAATAACAGGTGCAATCATTTCACCGCAAACAAAATATAAATATTTTCACCCAACCATAGGCACAAAGTAAACCCCCAAGCACCTTAACCTTGACAAAAAGAATAATTTTGGAAGAAAACCCTAGAACCAATAATTAACTGAGGTAGTGTACCTCTCTCCAAAGATAGATTACCAAGTAGAGAGTTCAAACCATAACTAGGAAGAAATTCCAACCATAACCAAAGACCAAGTCACCACTGCAGGAGTTGCAACTCTCTTCCAGTCATACGTGTCACTTTTCCTTATGCAATTGTGAGACTAAGTGTGAAAAATGAGATCTAGTGCCCTCTTATTTATAGTCCTCCAAGTGAGCTAATTGGGTCAACTTATAATTCTAAAGGATAATAATTTAAGATAAATTATTATTTTGAGTGACTTGTCTTCTAATGTTATTTCCTAGTCTTTTATGGTTTCTCTTGCTTCCCAGAATATTCTATACTCGTCAATGGTTACATGTAGAGGTTAATACCTCCGAAAGCTATCGTAATATAAACAAATTGTCCATTCCACATCTAAATTAGTGTGGAACCCACAACCCCATGTTTGACTAAGACATATGAAGAGAAAGAACTAGTTAAACAACCTACAATTAGTAGTAGAATGAGGGTGATGCAAAACCCCACCACTCCTGTGGTTCATGCGACATCCTAGTATAGGATATCTCACTTAAGGGAGATAATTATATCTCAGGCTCTTGTTGAAACCTCAAAATACTGTACGAAATTATTTTTCTCTTTTCCTTGTGCACAAATTTGTGTGTGCAACGGTCTTATCATGTGAGCAGAGAAATCTGCGTGACCTCAGGCCAAAAACATGGGCTAATGTATTTAACAAGTAGGAAATTTTGCACTTTATATCTCTAGGATTCGGGAGCTCTAACTACAACACACAAAAATCCTCTCGAATGTCGAATCCGCAAATAGTTGAACAAAGGTAGGGATCAATGAATCACAATACATGCCTTGATATATTGTTCACACAAATTTCAGGACTCTGAGCTTCGATATTTTTGCCTGTATAAATGTGAAACACCTCTGAATGAATGAACAACGAACTGGAAAATTGGATGAATAAAGTCCACCTTCTATCGATGGCCTAAGATTATTCTTGTCCTCGCACTTCAGAGATCTTCATGACACAAAACTTAAAATTCTTCAAACATCAAACTAGAAAAGGCATGGATCTATGATCCATGTGTCTCTCTCAACAGACAATCGAGATCTACTCTGGCCTTTGGGAGTTCTAAAGTCAAAACACTTTATGCCTTCGTTCTCTAAAAGTGTCATATTTTTGAATCACTTGCAATCTCCCGACACGTGGCCCATATGCCAATTGTCAAGATGTGCTCCAGGATTCAAAGCTTCATTATTTTTTCACACTCTTGCAACAACGCTTGAGGTTCAGTGGATAGCTGGACTTTTAGATAAATTTTTATCTGTAGACAAGTGTCCCACATCTACCAATAGTCCAGATTAACTTGGGAATCTGAGACTTCAGGAAATTTCTCTCCTCCACAACACACACCCTAACACTATTGAAATCATGAATTGCAAAGGACTTAAAGGGTTAACACCCATGCACTTTATCCAGATATGACGGTTTTGAAAAACTATGGCTTCTCCCTGAGCGGATCTTGTACACTCAAACTACAGACAAAATGAATCCTTTCTCCAAGGAACATCACTCGCTATTATTCCTTATCTTTGTCACTCTAAGTGATTTGAACCTTGGCGCACAACTTGTGCTACCTCTCTTGATCTTGAGACTTAGAAAAAATCTCTTGCGCACTCCTTGCACTCCCTCTCCTTGAGACTCTCTCAACAATTCATTAAGTGTTGGTCCTGTGCACTTCTTGCATGGGTCTATCCTTCAATATTTTTATACTCAAACTAGTATATGTGTAGTCCTTTCACTCACTCTACGAAATTCTCTCCATATCTCATGAGATATCAAGTATGTAAACGACTCTTCTTTTTCACTCCTTGCATGAGGATTTTAGAAGATAAATAATTAAAATTATAGAACATCAAAGGTTCATTCATTCAACCACTAAATAAACACATAGACATATAAACACATAAAATATATAACGTAGCATTACCCAAATAACTCAAATATAAGGAAACTCAAACATGTGAAGTAAATATATAACATATTCCTTCAGGAAAACATTTACAAGAGTTCCCATAGCTCTCATCTTCTCTCTTTCTCCGCAGTAATCACAGTGATCTCAATAGAAAATACAATAATATTCAACAACCTCTTTTGGGAATAGATTACATACATTTATACATGGAGGGGATTCTCGATCCTTCCTTCTGACTACTCTATTGATTTCACATCATAATTAAGACATTCTACCACTAATATTATTACAAATAAATGAGAATTTACAATATATATAGGATTTGATGCTACAAATCTATACATTACTTTGGGCATTAAAGAAATTACAATCTCCTGGATTGTTTACAATGGTTCATGCCTCAAAATATTACGGGCCTTTAATTACAATATTTTCAAAACATTAAAGTGACACACTCTCCTTGGAATCCAAAACCAATTTGAATTTGTGCACTAGATGTTGATTTATCCTCCACTTGGCCTCATTAAATGTTGATTTTGTTTCTCCTGCATCATACTTCTCTGGACAAAAAGATTCATAAGTCCTGTCCATGAGCTCCTAAAATGTCTTTCCATGCTTCTAGATATTAGTTTCATTTATCTAACTGGAATATTCTACTAAGTGATATTTCCACTTAACCATATACTCATAATAAAATTTTGTCTTGGTCGTTTTAGCAATCCTCTCATCCAAAATATTCTCTATATGTGGCTTCTCTTCTATGGGAGTCTGCCACTTTCACTGAATCTCCTCTCCATCATATGTCCCTTCTATATCATCTATCCTGTAAGGGTATACGTATTCTACATTGAATATTGGAAATATTCTGATGTCCTCTGGTAGTTCAATCTCATAAGAATTTATAGATAATTTTCTGAGGATATTACAAGGTCCTATCTTCTTCATCTTTAGCTTTTTATATGTCCCCTTCAAAAATATTTCCTTCTTCAAGTTTTCTAAGACTTGATCTCCAATTTAAAAATTCACCTCTCTTCTCCTTAGGTCTACTATGTTCTAATATTTTTGGCTTCTATTCTATAACTGTCCTTTTATATGATCGTTAAACTTCTACATTTTTGTAGCAAAGTCTTATGTTCCTGCACTTCGAAATTAATGTTGTCCAAAATATCTCAATTCTGAAATTCCTCCTGGATGCATCCCATATACTATTTGCAATGGACTCTTAATAATACTCCTATTTGTTGAGTCGTTATATGCAAACTCTTCTTAGGAAAGAATTTGATCCCACTGACTGTTATGTTCAGTGACCAAACTGCTTAACAAATTCCCTAAACTTTTATTCACTACCTCAATATTTATGTCTATCTGTGGATGATATGTTGAAATGAAAGACAAAATTCTCCCCAACTTCTTCCACAAGGTCCTACAAAAGTGTCCTCAAAAACCCATGCAATCTCACAATCTCATTGAAAAACAAATTTTCTATGTGAGTAACATAACTAGTTTTGTGAAACAGTATGAAATATTCCATCTTAGAAAATATGTCAACCAACACAAATATCAAGTCACTCCCTCTCTGGGTTCTTGGAAATCCTAGAACAAAATCCATACTTACAACAACCCATGGCTTGTCTAGAATAGGAAATGGTTGATACAATCCAGTGTTTTGCTACTTTCCTTTAGCATACTAGAACATTATGAATATGTCCATGAAATTATTCACATCATACCTCATTCTTGGTCAATAGTATGAACAACTCAACTATGTATACATTTTATCATGGCCAACATGTCCATCCAATCATCCGTAATGCTTATCCTTTAGCAAATTGTCCCTCATTGAGCATTTTGGAATACACAACCAACATCCCTTGAATAATAGTATGTCTTGGATTGGATCCTCCTTCCATTTATTTTTTTCTATTAACAAAGGGTTTTCACATGCTTCATAAGCTTCCTTGAAATCTAAGCCTTCTTGATACATCTCGTTGAGCTGTTCAAATCATAAAGTCTCCACTTGGAATTCTTGCAAGATAAAAAATTTCATGCTCAAATCATATGCAACTTTGTTAGTGCTTCCACTAATATGATTAATAAAAAAAGTAAAATTATGCATGAATTCTACCCATTTGACATGTCTATGGTTCAATTTCTCTTGTCTGGTTATAAATTGCAAATCCTAGTTGTCAGTGTATAAAACAAACTCCTTTGATATAAGATAATTCCTCCACGTTTTCAAAGCTTGAATTACAACATAAAATTCCTTGTCATATGTTGAATACTTCCTCTTAACATCATTTAGCTTCTCACTGAAATAAGAAATAGGCTTATTATTTTGACTTAAAATTGCGCCAATGGCTACTCCACTTGAATCACATTTTCCCTGAAAAGTCTTCTCAAAATCTGAAAGAACTAAAATAGGTTGTTTTGTTAGATTTTCTTTCAATAGTCTAAATCCCTTCTCATCTTCTTCTATCCAATTAAAATATCTATGTTCCTTATTTATGGTGTCTTGTATGGGTTCACAAATACTATTGAAATTCCTGATGAATTTCCTGTAAAAACTCGCCAACCCATGAAAACTCATTACTTCAAACACACTTCTTAGAGAAGGCTATTCTCTTATTCCACTCACCCTCTCTGGATCCATATTCAATTCATTTGAAGATATTAATAACCCAAAATACACAAGTTTTGTTTTCATAAAAGAACATTTCTTCAAATTCACCAACAACTTCTATTGCTACAACCTTATCAAAACCATTTTCAAATGTCTTAAATGATCCTTTTCAGTCTTAATGAAAACTAGAATATCATCTAAATAAACAATCAGAAAATTACCAATAAAATCTTTGAACACTTCATTCATAAACCTCATAAACTTACTTAGTGCATTTTTTAAGACAAACGAAATAACAAGCCACTCATACAATCCTTCATGTGTTTTGAATGTTTTTTTCCATTCATCTCCCTCTCTCATCCTTATCTTATTATAACCACTCTTCAAGTATATTTTGGAAAAATAATTAGCTCCACTCAATAAATCCATTAAATCATCTATTCTAGGTAAATGAAATCTATACCTAATGGTTATCTTGTTGATGGATTTAGAATTTGTGCACATTTTCCAAACTCCACCCTTCTTCGGACTCAACACAGATGGTACTGCACACAGGCTCAAACTTTCCTTGATCAAAACTTAATCCAATAACTCTTGGAATTTCTCCTTGACCTCTTCATTCTCTTGAGGGGTTAGTATGTATGTTGCTTTGTTTGGAAAAAAAATTCCTAGAATAAAGTAAATATGGTGACTGATACTCCTGATGGGCGGTAAAGTGTGAGGTAACCCATCCACCATAATTTCAACAAACTCATCTAATAAATCCTGAACTTTTACAGGAAATTCATTCATATAAGTTCTTGTGAGAATGACTCTTTACTTACATACAACAACATAATGTATTTTCTGGTCTTTCTTAACTTATTTTAAGAGTTCTTTCTCACTTATGAGAAGTATAATAGGACTAGCTTCCTCTTTGACTCCTTTATCTTCTATTGGCAACAACATATGCTTACACCCATTATTATCAAGGGTATACAAATTATTCATCCCATCATGTATGAAATTCCTGTCATATTTCCATGGACTTCCCAACAAAACATGAAAAACATCCATAGGTATGGCATCACAAAAAACTTCATCTCTATAACCACCTAGTTTAAACTCAACTTTACATTGTTGACATACCATGACTTGATGTCCTTTATACAACCATGACACCTTGTACAGATTCGGATGTGCAATCATATCCAAATTCAAGTTTTCCACCATTTCTATGGATATTAAGTTATCAGTGCTCCCATTGTCTATGATCACCTTGCATACCCTATCCCTAGTCTTGCAAGCAGTTCTAAACAAAATGTTCCTCTGGACTGGTTCTCGTACCTATTTCTTTGGATTTACGAGATATTTCCTCATCACGAGTGATCTTCCTTCTTCTATTGCTTCTTCCTTCATCTCTTTCTTCAAATTATTCTT
The DNA here is from genome assembly GCA_009831015.1 of Picea engelmannii. Taxonomy (NCBI): domain Eukaryota; kingdom Viridiplantae; phylum Streptophyta; class Pinopsida; order Pinales; family Pinaceae; genus Picea; species Picea engelmannii. The sequence continues at coordinate 59,333 of ML824823.1, read as the reverse complement.
ATGAACCTCATAAATGTGATCTTCTCCTCCTCTTGCATTCCTCTTCTCGGTACATTCCCAAGACATGTACCCTGTTTTTCCACATGCATAACACTTCACTTCTCCTCCTCTGACTCTTCCTCTACCACTGCGAACATAATTTCTTCCTCCATAGTGTTCTCCACTAGAAATTCCTCCTCTTTTTGTCTCAATTTTGTATTTTCCAGCTTCTCCTCTGGGTTTCTACAACTTATCTATGAAGATTCCTCTTCCTATGTCAGGACTCTTTCCTATGTTCCTTTAACTCTACCTCCTTGCCAACTTTTATTCTGCCTTCAAGGATACCTGACAAGAATCTTCCATAGTTCTCATTTCCATCATGCTACTGTCATCTTATACTTCGTACCTCAATCCATTAATGTACCTAGAAATGTTTTCTTCATCATTATCCCTATGTATTTCTCTTATGTTCAACTTATAAAATTATTCGGTATACTCTTTCACTGAAAAACCTTTCTGTCTCAGATTCTGCAACTTCTTGAACAAATTTAACTAATAATCCTTGGGTCTTACTCTTGATTTTGGTCTTACCTATCCTCCTTATGTCAACTTGCAACCTATCCCACCATAAATATACATGTCCCTTCAATTTGGTCACTGCATGCTTTACCTTCTTCTCATCATCAATTTCCTCATAGTCAAAGTACTTGTCTAGAGAAATTATCCAGTCCAAAAATTATTCTACATTTAAATTACCTTCATATATCAAGACTTCTATTTTTTCTCTAGTTCCCAGTTTTACAACAACACTCAACAATCGCTCCTCTACTGCTTGTTCTCCCACAACTTATTCTTCTTTCACATCTTCATTTTCAGTTTCATTGATGTCACCAACTTYRAGTTGTATTCTTTGTGTTGAATCCATGGCATACAACATTCCATGAAGTTGTCTCATTTTTTCTTCATGGCTAAATTGACTACAGGTATATCCCTGYGTCTTCTTGGTGACATGCGTCCAAATACTATTTTCAAATAGAGCTTAATTCCTTCTCTAATACCACTTGATGCAAACCCCCACCACTCTTGGGTTTTTCACAACCTCTCTGTCTAGGATCATTCACTTAAGGGAGATGAATTAGCTCTAGATTTGTTATTGAACCCTTGAAATAATCTACCACATGCCTTTTCTCTTTTCCCTGCATGTAAATTTGTGTGAATGAAGGTATTATCATGTCAACGGAGAAATCCATGTGAGCTCGGGCCAAAAACGTGGGATAATCTCTTTAACTAGAAGGAAATTCGACACTTCATAGCTCTGGGCTTTTGGATTTCTATCTACAACACACAAAAATCTTCTCGAACACCGAATTCATGAATAGTTGAATAGAGGCAGGGATCAATGACTCACAATATGTGCCTTGATCTACAATTCACGAAAATTATGGGACTCTAGGATTCAATATTTTTACCTATCTAAATGTGCAACACCTTCAAATGCACGAAATATGAACTAGAAAATTGGATGACTGACATATGCCTTAAATCAAAGGCCTAAGATTACTCTGAGCTTTAGTCTTTGGAGCTCTTCACGATACAACACTTCAAATCCCTCAAATGCCTAACTGGTGAAGGTCTGGATCTATGATCTATGTGTCCCTCTCAATAAGCAATTGAGATCTACTTTGGAATTTGGGATTTCTCGAGCGAAAACACATTATGCCTCCATTATCCTGGACTAACAGATTCCCGAATCACTAGAAATATGCCAACATGTGGCCCTGACGCCAATGGTCAAGATCTTCTCCCGACTTCAAAGATTCAAGATTTTTGCACACTCTTGCAACAACACTTCAAGTTCATAAGATAGCCAGAATTTTGGATAAATTTTTATCTGTGGACACGTGTCCCCTTTATACCAATGGTCCATATTAACTTTGGACATTTTGTGAAATTTCTCTCCTCCACAACACACATCCTAAATTTTTTGAACTACTGAAGTTTGAAGAAATTAAAGGGTTAAAACCCATGCACCTTATCCAGATCTAATGGTTGTGGAAAACTCTAGCTTCTCCCGAATGGATATAGTCTGCTCAACCTCAAAACAAAAATAATCCTTTATTCAAGGACCTTCGCTCACTATTATTCCTAATATTTCTCACTCTAAGTGATTTAAACCTTGGCACATAACTTGCTCTACTTATCCCGAGCTTGACACTTAAAAAAAATATCATGCTCACTCCTTGTGCTCCCTCTCCTTGATACTCTCTCCACACTTCACTAAGGGTTGGCCCTATGCACTCCTTGCACAGGTCTATCCTTCGATATTTTTATACTCAAACGAGTATATGTGCACTCCTTGCACTCACTCTATCTATCCTGAGCTATCGAGTATGTAAATGACTCTTCCTTCGCACTGATTGCATGGAGACTGTGCACTCCTTACACAAGGATTTCAAAAGAGAAACAATTGAAACTTATAGAACATCAAAGGTTCATTCATTCAACCATGAAATACACACACAAGAATATAAAAATAGAAAATAGATAACATAACATTCCCTAAATAAATCAGAGATAAGCGAACTTAGACATGTAAAGTAAATCTCCTTTATTATATTCCTTCATGAAAACATTTACAATATTTCCCACAACTCTCAACTTCTATCTTTTTCTACAATAATCACAATGATCTCAACAACAAATACAATAATCTTCAACAACCTCTTTTGGGCATAGGTTACATACATTTATACATGGAGGGGATTCACGAGCCTTCCTTCTGACTACTCTAGTGCTTTCACATCATAATTAAAGTATTCTACCACTAAGCTTATTACAAATAAATCAACAATTACAATACAAATATGATTCGATGCTCCAAATATGTACAATCCCTTGGGCATTAAAAAAATTGCAATCCCTTGGATTGTTTACAATGGCCCATGCCTAAAAGTCTTACGGGCCTTTAATTAAAATATTTTCAAAGAATTAAAGTGACACACACTCCTTGGAATCCAAAACCAATTTGAATGCACTCATTGGATGTTGTTTTTTCCTTGACTTGGCCTCATTGAATGTTGATGGAGATGCTCCTGCATTAGAGGGTCCAATGGAAATTCAAGTGGAAGTATAAATTCAGCTAGAATTAGTCAGTTATATACACCACATGGAGGTGGTAGTACAAAAAACTTCATAATCGAAGGAGCAAATCCAACTATTCCGTTACCATATTTTTATTGAGAAGGTTAGGAGGACCCATAGAAGCATCTATTTATCTATGAAAATATTTCGACAGTTAAGTAGATCACAAATGAAGATACAAAAGTAGTACAACTTGCAATCACATTCATAGATCGCGCATTGGATTGGTATATGAGCCACGCATTAAACGTTCAACAATGAGCACCTACAACCATCACAGATGTGAAGAAGGCATTATCAATGAATTCTAGTGACCAAGTTCATAAGATCAATACATGAATCACATGATAGAAATGAAACAAAATCTATGGGATTCGATTTCAGAATTTGATCAGAAGTTCAAGAGACTGAAAGGTAATTGAAGTATCCTATAAAAGGTAGGGATGGGAGAGTGGGAGGGAGAGAGGGAGATATTTTTAAGAAATAGAGTATATCTACAAATATAATCACCAAAAATATTGAATACACAATAGATCCATAGAGCATTATAGAAGACACACACTTTTATTATAATAAAACTCTTAAGGTAGGGCAACACCATAGAATGTATTGTATTATGGAAGTGATCCTCTCCTATTCAATTGCATATTTGAGGGGGGGTCCTTCTATTGAGTTAATGATCCAAATACAATACTTCTATTTATATCTCATTACATTGCATGAACCCTTTTATATAGTGCAACCAACCACCTAAGAACATTCTAGAGGAAGAACCTTGTAGAAGTAAAAGTCCTCTTACATTTATTATATCTATCTAACTACCATAATGGGATTTATTTACTACTATAGTGGACCTAGTCCACCTTACATTTAATGACCTCCACTATGGGCCCTCTGGGCCCCCCACTACCTCTCTAGCTACCTAACAGTCCATCCCCCTTATGAAAGCATTGTCCTCAATGCTTGTTGTACAACCATATAATAGGGTTATATGGATAAGTGTGAACCATAGTGTTGAACTAGACTAGAGAAACAGGGTCCCATTGAGAAATGAAAGCCACCATGTTGAATTAGTCCAACCACCATTGTGAACTAGGGTCCTTTTTCCAAGTGTTTATGTGAATTCCATGCAGAATATATCAACACCTAATAGCACACTAAAAATGATGCTCCAAATACTGAAACCTATCTTGTGGATCGAAATAATAATATCCATCCACATAGTGGGAAAGGGTCAAAGATGAATCTTTAAGGAACAATACCATTGTAGAATATGTAGGATGGATACCGGTAATCATAACTAGCTCCTGATTGGTCATATTTATGTTCTCTAGAGAAGGTGGAGTAGAGTCATCAAATAAAAGATGAAAGTAGTAATCATCCCAAAGATTAGAATTGTTCATATACCAATCCTCACAATCTTCCTCATAATCATACCAAGCATATATTTCTTGAGTTCTCTTGTGATGTCAATGTACATGAGATTCCTAAAATATCTCTCATGTGCTGTAATTATGCTCTCTTCAATAGCTTCCATATTGCGTTGAAATCTTGTGTTGGAGGCTTCCAATTTGTGTTGGAGGGCCATGAGTGATTGAAAGTGAATATCCATGGGAAACACCACATATAAGATACCAAAAGAAATATCTAAAAAAATTGTATCCAAGGGAACTAATATGGTAGAAATCCAATGACTCTATGAAAAGTTATGAACTCTACAGTTCCTTCGCCATCAAGAAAACCCCCCAAAATGGTTGATTTTAAATCAACAATATCTTCACTTCTTGAGCTCTGATTTAGATGTATTGTTTTAAAATTGGGTGAAATTGTGAGATAAACTCAGATATTTAATTTTTTGTACAAATTCGGCCTCCATCTTCTACATAAATAAAAAAATCGTGCCATGATCTGTGGAAAAAAAACCTAAAATATTACATATCTTAAAATGTTTATATCTTGACTTCCCAGACTCCATTTCAGACGATATTTTTTTTACCTTGGGTTTTTTTCTGAGAGAAACTCATATATACAATCTGTTTCTTCAAAATTTTCACACAAATATAAATAATTTATCTAGAATGTTGCGGCCCTATTTTTCTTCTCCAAAACATTCTCCAAAAATAAAAATAAAAAAACAAATTTTCCCACACTTCTTGCCAACAAAAGTGATCTAATACCACTTTTTAAGAACCAGAGTAGATATGAAAATATAATCACCCAAAAAATGAATACACAATAGATCCACAAACAAATATAGAAGAACCACACTTATGTTATAAGAAAACCCTTGAGGTAGGGTAACACCATACAATGGATCCTATTATGGAATGATCTTCTCTTCTTCACTCTCCCCTTCGAGGGGGCATCCTCCTATTGATATACCACACCAAATACAAGAATTATCTCCATATGTCATTACATTGCATCAATCCCTTCATATAGTGCAACCAACCACCTAATAACATTCTAGAGGAGGAACCTTCTAGAAGCCTAAGTCCTCTTACATGTATTATATCTAGCTAACTATCATAATGGGCCTTATTTAATGCTATAGTGGACCTAGTTCACCTTACATTGAATGGCCTCCACTATGGGCTATCTTCCCCCCCCCCCCCCC
>ML824823.1:38101-53546 GCA_009831015.1 Picea engelmannii | reverse complement strand
CTATGGACTTTTCATTGAAACTATGGCATGCATGGATCCTATGGGATATTTCCTGAGCATTTTTTATTTTCTCAAAATACCACTCCCATGTGCTCTAATCAACTATGGAATAAATACAATGATAACAAATGGAACCCTTTCTCCTCTTGGTGGCCTGGTAATTAATATAGTATAATAACAATCTAGGGTTTTCCTTTTGACTTCCTCAACCACCAATTTTGATAAGGTTTAGGACCTTCTATAAAATTATTGAAATTAATCATGTGGCTATCCCCATATGCATTAGTAATATATTTTTATGTGGCATTCTCTCATACCCTACAAGTTGATTCCTCCAATTTTTTCCACCGTGAAAGCATCGAGATAGATGAAAAATAATATACTGCTTCAATTTTGATCATACCTTTCCATTTAGGGAGGATATTGGTCCCCAAAATATTTATTGAATGTCGTGAGGAATTTTTTCATGTTCCTTCTCCCTGGAGTACCATTTTGATTTTCCTAGAAGTTGTCATTTATTCCAAATGTGGTGTTTCCCCTATAACAACTCTACCAAAGAATATGTTACCAATTCATCTATGAAAGGTAGTACCTTCTCCTCCTCCTCATCCAGCATGGAAGGCTCATGGATTTTGATAATATCTACATTCAGTATTGAGTAAATGTGCATAGATGGAGATAGACTAAGTCTATAGGTGTTATCTCCCACCTTCTCTAATATATCAAAAGGTACATACTGCAGAGCCTTAATATTCTTACAAAGACCCTATAGTATTTCCTTATTCAATTGTAACCAAACTCTATCTCCCACTTTGAATGACTTCTTGGTTATGTGTTGATCATGTTTAGCCTTGTATTTTTCCTGTGAATTTTGTGGTTCCTCATGTACTTGAAAAAGGATTTGACTAATACTTTTAATGAATTTTTATACTCTCAATGCATCTCCTATGAGGTCCTCCCCCACTCATCATTTATTTCCATATACAACATCCAAGGGTGAAGGTGGAAAATATATAAAGCAAGTTTCAAAAGGTGACTTATCAGTAGAAGTGTGGAATGCTCTATTATAATATTTTTGTATATAGATCATATTTTGATCAGATATATTTAGATGCTTCTAATTATAATCCCTCAAAATATACACCAAAGTGTTGTTGACTAATTCTTTCCACCCATGTTTTTTTGGATGGAATGTCAAATATATATTCAACTTAGTTTCCATCTTCTCCCACAATGTAGTCCAAAATGTGTTGATAAATCTGGTATCCCTATCTGAGATGATGCTCCTTGGTATCCTAAAGTGCACCCAAACTTGTTCAAAGAACATGTGTTCTACTTCTTTTCCTTTTCTTCTCTTTTTATAAGGTGTGAGAATGAACATATCATTGAACAAGTCAACTACCCTAAATAGATATCCATGTCCCTTCCTAGTTGTTTCTAAACTTCCCACTCCATGGAAATGATTCCCCAAGGTCAAGTGGGTACAGATAAGGGATGCTATAGACCTCGTTTCCTATTATTGGACCTCCTAGTACAACAAATTATGCATCCTCTAATATAATTTCCTATCTATTATTACATTTTGGGCTAGTACACATACCTCTGTAAGTTGGAAACTATCTTCCCAACATGAAAAATGTCCCGCAACCTTAGGGGTGAAATCCTCTATGATAATTTGTATTCATTTTCCTTTAGGGACATAGAGCTTGCTGAGATTATAGAATAACCCATTATAGAAATCATAGTCATCCTTTTCATCACCTTATTTTATATGAATTTGGCCTTGTAGATGTTGAAATACCTCCTTGAAGTCCTCATCTTCTATGTCTACCTCTCAATATGCATCATGGGTAAAAGGATCCATGTGCATCAAAGTTCCCAAAGTTGTAATATTGGATTTGGGTGGCCTTGAAAGAATGTTTATAAACTTGTTTGTGTTTCCCTTTTTATACATGTTGACTAGATGAAATTGTTGTAAAAATCCCATCCACTTGTAATGTACATGGTTTGTTGTAGCTTACTCTAGGCTTGTAAATATTGTAGCAGTTGGTGATCAATGTGGATGATGGTGTCATTTCCCATCACATAGTGCTTCGACTTCTTGATAGATTGAAGTAGGGAATAGATTTCCTTTTCAAAAGTAAGTAGTCTACAATCTCCCCATGAAATATTTTAGAACGATAACATATAGATCTTCCTCCTTTCATCAAAACTTCTCCCATAGCATGCCCCTTACATCTTCTCCACTTCAAAATATTTTTTTAATTTTGGTAATGTAGTAATTGATGCTTGATTGATCTCTCTTTTCATCTCATTGAAAGCCTTTTTTTTTATTCTTCCCCAATTGGAAATTATTACCACTCATTGATATGGTGTGGAGTGGTGCAACTATCGTTGAAATAAATGAATGAAATTTTGCAAGTACTGTATTTCCCTAAAAAAACTCCTAACTTTAGTTTCAATGGTAGGAACCAGTTATTTCATGATGGACTCCATCTTTGCAGAATCTATCTTGATCTCTCCTTCACTGATCACATACCAAAAATACACCAATGAGCTGATAAGAAAACTCACATTTATTGAGGTTAGACAACAACTAGTGATTCTTCTAAATCTCTAACACATGCATGAGATGTGCTCCTATATAGGACTACAAACCAATATGTCATCCAAATAGAATATAACAAATTAATATAGATGTGGTTGTAATACATCATTCATCAGTCTCATAAATGTAGTTGGTGTATTAAATAAATCAAATGGCATGAACAACCTATTGTGGCAAACAATAACCCCCAACTTTTGTGGAAAACAACAATTCCCCGTATTTTCTTCTCATGTTGATTGAAAAATTAAGGGGCCCTCTATTTAATTTTTGAGTTTACTTCCTCTTTACTGTATCTGAATTTTGTTTCACTTGATTTGAAAGAATGGTTTCATAAATTTATCGTTTGCACTTTCTTCTCAATATTATGCTTTCTTTTCTTTGGTGCCTTAGATGCTCTATTGGATTGAATATCCACTTATCTAAAAGTGTGTTAGAATGATTTTTATTCTTTTTTTTTTAATTTGTAATTTATGGTGAAGAGAGTAAATTAAAACATGATAGGGATATGATTGAAGGTAAGTATACATCTCTTTTCAAATATTACTTTTAGAAACTTACCTTAATTTATTAAAATTACCTTATGCATTTAAGTATAAAAAAATTATTATCATTTGAAAATAGTAAATTCACACACTTCTAAAATTCACATAAGAGCACTGCTAAAATTCACATAAGAGCAAATGCTAATGTTAAATTTTTCTAACATACCATATATTTTTTTATACATCCTTTCTTTGATTTATATATATTCTTTATTAGTAGTTTGTAACCATTTTTAATGGTTTCCAATGCATTTTATCATAGACATTTAAATTTCAATACCATCATAAAGAAATGATAAAGGTTGGAATAAGTATTCTTTTTATTTTTCTTTCTTTTAAGTTTTTTAATTACATACAACCTCTTTGCTCGAAACTTATGCTCTTTACGTTGGATTTGTTTTTATTTAAAAGGGGTTTCAATGTTATTTTTTCTTTTATCACATCTTTAATTGTTTTTCATTCCTTGTATTTGCACGAGGAATGCGAATTTGTAAAAGGATTTGACCAATGATTATGTATTTTTTCCTACACGATGATTAATGTCGAATTATATGAAAATTCACGAGATCATGAAGGAAATGGTAGCCACCATGTTTTAATAGTTGGGAAAACATCGTATAAAACATTGAGAGGCAATAGATATGCATACGAGCTCACGCAACAAAGGATTTTTCCACCAAATCCAAAGGCACTACCAGATTTGGGAAAATCGAAAGGTTACAAATTAGGACTCTACCAATTCCGGGATAAAGAGAAACCGTTTGCTGCCAAATTTCAAGGAAATATTCAGGGTTTAAATAATCAAGATCGTTCAACAGAAAATGGCCATGTGTTTAAGTGGCAGGGTAAGCATACACAAAGATTTGGATACAGGTCTAAGATATCACGTATTTTGATATGTCAATGACCAGTTCATTGTAAAATTACACTAGTTGGTTGCAGATTGCTAGAGTCAAAGGTTCACCTTGCAGCCCAAACACCCATAAAATGTTTCTCACAAAACAATACAAAGGGGAGATCGACGTCTCAGAATTTGCGAGAACGGTGGATCATATCTCTAGCCACATGTGATCAATTCACAAAAAAGTCTCCTTGGAAAGCCTATTCAATGGAGAACAATATGGAAGCAACCATCTGACTAACGCTCCTTAAATTCGACAAAAGAAAGGGGTTACGAATTTGCAACAAACTGATTTTCTCAGATAGTTTTTAGGAGATCTCATCGTGCATTTGTTCCAGATCGTTTATTTGCCCAAAAAATTCACAACAAGAAGGAATGGAAAGAAGAGAGATTTAATTTTAGATTTGTTTTTAGAATGTTTGTTTTCGAATGTTCTCAGATTTATATTTTTAATGTTAATTATGGTTGTTTTGTCGGCATATATTGCTGCATAGAATCACTATTTGGAACTTCACGGCAATGGGATTGGAGTGATGAATAAATATAAGAGATCTTGCAACACAAAATATGGATCGGGAAATCCTCATTTGGATAAGGGGATAATAGTTCTTTATTTTAGAATGTATTTGTAAATTATAAATAAGAGTTATGAAAGTGAACCAAAAGGGGGAGTCCAATTTCTGCAAAAGGAGTGTGCTCATTGAACTGTTGTAAGGGGAAAATTTGGTTTCTAGAGGATTGGCATCATGTTGTAATAGAACAAAAGGAAGTCATTATTTTGTTAACAATGTGAACACTACTATTCGGTTTTGAGTATAGAATAAATATATAATTTAGTTTCTTATTTATCCTATGTTTTTATTAGTTTAATTATTTTGTTAACAATGTGAACACTATTATTAGGTTTTGAGTATAGAATAAATATATAATTTAGTTTCTTATTTATCTTATGTTTTTATTAGTTTAATTATTTGTTCAAGAACTATTTCTTAAATAATATAACTCACCCTTATTAAGAATCACTGACAAGATGTCTTGCAAGGTTGAACATAAGAATATGGATATTTAGGACAGAATATTGTGTTTGAGGAGGCTTTTTGGTGCTAGATATTAGCTATCCAATATTTTAGTGTCTTATTGGTCTTTTTAGAACGCATGTTATGCCATAGAAATATTTTTGTAGCTTAACATGAATCTGCTGGCTCATATTCTTAACATGAATTTATGTTGTATTCAAGAAGACATTTAAATCATTAACTATTAACTATGTATCAGTTTTATGTTACACTTGTCTTGTGTTATTCTTATCATCCTATTTGTACTATTCCTCTATCTTGAAATGATTTATTGGATTGAATGCAATTTGCATTTGAATTTTGATATATGTATAATAGAAGTCTGATAACTATTTATCAGATAACTATTTGTGCATATATGCTTGATTAACATCTAGGTCTTAGAACTATTTCTTTGATATGCTCCATTTTATTCTAAGTTAAATCTTTTCCATATTATATTGTCTTTCTCTTGATTGAGATTTGGACTATTCCTTCTCTCAATGTTAATTCTGAATCTTTTGCTTATTCTTTTGATGATGTTGTTGATTCAAATCTTCTAGGTGATTTGTAAGAGAAAGAAGTATTATTTGATTAGTATTTTGATCTTGATGGCATGGAATCACATTCATTACAAAGTGTAATACATATATATCCAGACTTAGATCGAGCAAATTCTCATACTTTCAATTTATTTCCCAAGCACAAATCTTTTTGTGAATTTTTTGATGTGTTTAATTTTTATTCTCATATCTCAATTTTAGTTTCCAACAAAACTCCTTCTAATATTTTATGGAAGGCTTGTTTTGATGAAATTTTTTTGAAGTTCTTATCTAGTGGAAATTTCATTGAACATAATCATTGTTCCAATGGTTCCCTTACAAATTCTAGATTAGATGATTGTGTACATATAACAATGGCCCTAGAGAGTCATGCTTCTTCTTTCCTCTCATTTATTTTTCAATATCTTCTATGGGAAGAAGTTTTTTCTTTTCAAGTATAGGGGACTAAGGAAAATTATCTTGATGTTATTGAGTCCTCTTAAACAAATCTTAATCAGATTTTTCATGGTATCTTTACAAATGCTCTCAATTGTACATATCCAGATAGAATTGAGTTATGGTTAGAAGAGTCTTATATTAACAAGTTTCATGTAAATAAATTTATTTTCTTATTTCTATTAGAAATAAATGTACATAATATGTTAAAGTTTGTTACGAGGAAAATATCTCTATGGCTAGGGGAAAACCACAACATACAGAAATGACTACACAAATCAACTCTATTCTCAAGTATGATATATAAACAAATATTCTATCAAGACAAGATAAAATTCCTACCTCATCCACGCGTTTGATGAAGTACACCATTGAACACTTGACCCAAAGAAATATACCTGCAACTAGTCCTCAACAACCAAGAAAAGAAAGCATATGGTGATAATATATGATGTTAGAACATTCAATAGCATAATCCATTAACATTCATAACAAATACTCCCATGGAATAATAATTCAAATATTTGTAAGATATCAATTGGAAAAGAAAAGAGTATTTCTATTAAGATATAATTAGTAGAAGTGAATAAGTTATAGACTTCCGTGTTGGCAAGGTCGAAACCGAGAAACTAAGTTCCTTCCAGTTGGGCCTCCATCACTTCAATCCTCCACCAAAGAAAGTCTCATGTAAGAGAGAAAATGAATTTCTCAATCAAAAAGGGAAGATCTTGGGGCCTAAACACTGTGTTCAAAATTAAAGGATAAAGGGATGTTGACTCAATGTGAAGTGAATAATTCCTCCAACGCAATTTTTCTCTCAAAGTTGAATTCTTTCTCCTTTTTTCCATAGCTTGGAATTGACCCATTTATAGCCTTCAAGTGGAATTGAAGGGCTAGGTCAGAATGTTTCTAGTATATGGAAGGCAAAGGATCATTGATCTCCTTTCCTGACATGGAAACCCGGGACCATTTTTCATTTTTGGCCACATTTACCGATGTACGCAGGCTGTAGTGGTGCAACCTGCGTATATGCATGTTGTATATTGGTGGGAAAATGTATTTTTAGCTCTCGAATTTGCACAATGGGATGAAAAGTCTGCATAGGGAAATGAAAAAATGTCTTCTGTGCAAGACTACATGGGGTGAGAAAAATCTTGCTATAACAGATGCCTCCTAATATGTGAGGTTAGAGCTATAACAGATGCCCCCTAATGTGTGAGGTTAGAGAAGTATCGATGATGGCTGAAATACATTATAAAAACCCAAAAGTGGAGTGATGGGGAACCAACTGGAAGAACTAGTTGCTCACTACAATCTGCATTGACTTTGTATACATGGTTTCCAATTTGAATTACACTAATTATCCATGTGAAAATATACCAACAATTGTCTGTGGCCATGAATAGGAAAATACAAATGCGGTTACATGCCAAAGACTCTCATAGTCACCAACAAGGCCCAAGTAGAACCAGTCTCAAAATCAATCTGAAGATATTTGTATACAATGGAGTAAAATATGATCTCCCATGATCATTGAAGTCATATAGGTACTATTCCAATGAAAAGGAAGCAACAACTCAATAAACATGTGGACACATACTGATGTCTTCAAGTCTTATACACAATTCACCAAAAGTGAAAGTCTACATCATGTTAATAAAGGAGTTGAGGCCGAACACAATGAGAGATTGTTTGATTACTGGTGTTGCGCTTCTTTCATCACCTTAGTGAGAAAAATAGAGGTGCTTGCAAGCTTAGTTGGGTTTTCTAAGCAGGACAACTGGAAGGAAAAGGGTTAGAAAAAGAAATATTAAAACAACAACTAAGAAATAAAACAACAACTAAACTTATAAGCATAGGGACGTAAAGAAAAAAAGAACAATGAGACCCATGTCACCAATGATAAGGCTGATATTAGTGAAAGAAAACACCGAGAAGCAAGGGGACTGCAATTCCCTTCTTCCTCCAAGGAAGGGCTCTTGGACCCCCACAAATAAGCTCTTCTTACAACTTTGAAAATGGAAATGAAAATGGTGAAAGAATTCTTTTCCAATCCACTCATGGGGTGAGATGGATTGCCTAATGCAATGATGCAAGTATACTCTTGGCAAGAATAGAAGAGTCCTCCAGAGAATAATGGCAACATAACTTTTCTTTTAATTCCTTGAAAAATGAAGTGTATCCATGGCTTTTTTATAGCATTCCTTTGAGATATTGTTCACCTAGTTTGTAGTGTGTAAAGAGGCTAATTCGAGCATTTCTAGGTCTTTGACCAACCATCCAGTCGAATCTAGTCCAGATTTGAGTGTCAAATCAGCCCGGAAGCTGAACCAGAAGTGGGTGGGAGGCCGACCACTCTCATAAATGAATTGTTTGTCAGGTGCGTGGATTTTTGCGACAACAATCGTGCATCATGTGCATGTGCATGAATTTTGCATTTTTGTTTCGCGCATGTGCACGCGCTCCCAATGTCTTCATAGAGCCCTTCAATTTTTTACTACTTTGTATAGTTTTTTACCCTTTATGAATGCTTTTGTGTTAATTCAGGTCCATGGATGACTTCATAACTATTTAACGATGTTGAATTCTTGTAACCATTTATGGATGAAATTTCAGTGATAATAGATTCCCCTTGATGGATGAGGTTAGGAGCATACGTATAGTCGAAATCCATCAAAGTTTCTTCTACTGAGAGTGTTGTTGTAAGAGAGAGCAATAGTGGGATTGTCCAGAGTGATCCGTTGGACTGAAAAAGTAACCGATAGAACCCAACCTTCCATGAGGTGGGTAAAAAATAAACTGTGTACAAACGAGATGGGCATGCCCCATGCTAATGTCATGTAACTCAAAAAGAGGAATGAAGTGTTGATGTAGAAAACTGTAGGACCCTCAGGGGAGGTCATGATAAAGGCAGAAGACAAGTCTGCAGATGAAAATACTATAAATAATAGGTAGTGATAGTTGTAAGAAGTATCACAGATTCTATGGGCATTAATAGCCCAACAAAGTTTAGAGGTCTTTGGCAAGTAAAAGAACTAACTGCAATAGTCACAAAGTAAGACCCACTGTAACATGAGAAAGTGTTGACATCGAATGTCATGGGGATCAATGACAGCAGGGAGCAATTATGTTTCTCCCTGTGTCGTCCGAGATCTCTCATTGGATGGGTAATGAGAATCAAGATACTGTCGCCCTTCTGGAAAACTGTGTTGATGCAGACAAAAAGGGGGACGCGACTCCCAGAAGAAAATGGCTTCGTGAAATTTACTAGGTGAGGTTAAGAAGTGGAGGAGGTACATGGATGAATTCACGATGTAGGAAGACTCAAGACTACCCTTGGTTGGAGTATATTTGAGATAAATGTGGTCGCAACCATTCAACGAGGTTGAGTGTCAGGAGGACAACAAGATAGGGGATAAGTTGTGCTAGAGGCGAGACAAGGTGAATAAACTCAGAGGGTAGAGGTAAGTGGCCTGTGGGGTACTATGAAGATATGGATGATGTCGTCAAGGGGGGATGATAAGTAGTGCCCCAACCAAGGGTGACATGGGTTGCGTTTGGCCCAAAAAAAAAGGGAAGAAGCTCGTCGAAGGTGACAACAAAAAGGTAATGTAATTGCTGGAAACAAAGGCATTTGTATAATAAATAAAGAATAATGTGGGATAAGTGTACAAATACAGAAACAGGTGCCCCAATGTGATATGGTTGGCCTGGGTAGGGCATAAGTTGCTTAGAGAACTGATGGAGGGTGGGGACCCCATGGGTGGGTTTCTATATGAGGTAGGTGAAATGAAGGGAAATTTGCAGATGGGCAAATGGATTGTGGATGAAATGGAGGGTTCATGATACTGCGGAGGTGCAGTCCAAAAATAAAACCATGACGAGATAATCTGGGAGTCCATTGGGAAAGCTAGAAAAATGAGGAGAAGGAGTATGTGGCTAATTCGTGACATAATGTAAGACTATCGAGACTCCCATCCCTAAAGGGTTTTGAAAAACAACATAAGTGTCAAAAGCGCAAAAGGGTGCTATGAATGGGACAACTCACGTGGGTAAGAGTGCTACCGGATGACAGTACCAAAGATGCAAATGGAGGTGTTGGTACTGCAGAGATGGAAATGGGGATCCTAGAGGCAAATGTCAGAGGGTGTGACTCGAAATGTAAGTGAGATTTAGAGGGAATGACTACATGCCAGTGCTGAGTATATATCTGAAGGGGTTGGGTTTATGTATGATGACCAAGTACCTGCACACATGAAAACCAAATACCCGATGTGAAAAATATCTGAAGAGAATCGAATATATGAGCATTTATTTGATAATTTTGAATATACGCATGCGTACCTAATAAGGGTATGAAAAATGGTGTCCCGAGGGCTCAGGATGAAAAGAGGCATAGGGACTGTCGTGATGTAGATGACATGATGCTAATCTCATGGCTGAAGATGGATCGAGAAATGGATACTCGGAGCTCCCGGAATGGTGAGTGGAAGTTTGGCAAAAAGGCCTATATATAGCTGTAGGGCCCACATTGCCACCTCATTTGTACTTGCTGCTATAGTGACTGGATGAGAAGTATTCAGAGGATTTTTGGATATTCTAGGAGGATGAGGCATCCGATCGAGGACCAACAACCTTCAGGTTAGTGTTCGAAGCATCCTGCATAGAATTAGGGTTTCATTTTTTGGGCAGGGGCTATATGGAGGTCTGTAGAGGGGGTTTTTATGAGTGTGGACCCCATGTGCATGGGTGATCTAGAAGTAGGAGTGAACACGTGCATGCCTGCCCACCAGATAAACATGCATGGGGGCACCAGTAAGAGGGAAAAGGGCACACACTATAAGCGCGTCTGTCGGCTGCACAACTTCGCATGTGTACGCGGTTGTGTAGTGGACAAACGCGCTCTAGAGCACACCTGTAAGTTCAGTAGGTGCACACACATGCGCATCTGAATGTTGGACATAAGTGCTTGAGAGTATTCCTGTGTACTGAACATATGCGCATATGTGTGTTCCTGTGGAGTGAATAGGTGCGCACGTGTGCGCGCCTGTTGATTAAACAATCGTGCCTTGGAGGCAAGGTTGACGGGTGTAAAACTTATCTTTTTGATCTTGTTGATAGTCCATGTGGCTGACTTACGACTATTTTATGTGGTTGCAGGTGAGCTTTGTGTACGATGCTGGTTGGTTGGCGAGAGCAGGATTGGTCCCAACTACGAGATGTCGTGGCTATTGAGGAGCCAGGTGTACATGCGACTTTCGCAGCTTGTGGGCTGCTGAAGTTCTTTGAGTGGCCATTGATATGGGTGCAGGAGTATCTCCTGTAGTTTCTTATCTGGATGTGGAGTCCGAACCTGCATTGCTTCATAGTGCAGGGAGAGCAGATTTCCTTCACTACGGTGGAGGATGTGTATTTTTTGACGGGGCTCCCATTTCAAGGAACGCCCCTACCGACGGAGCCGGTGTTACCGAGGGATGTTCCACTAGTGACGATTGTCCGAAGATATTGTTCGAGGATGAACTTTATGTCCGACATGGTTGTGAGCATTGAGGCGATGGATGCCCTAGTGCATCGTTGTATAACAGTGATGATTGTGAGATTTTATGGGTCGTTGGTGATGCAACGGATCAGTGGTGGCCAACTGATTGTGATGGAGAGAGTGTTGGCTAGTGAGCACTTTGCCTGGGGGCTTACGCTGCATGCCAGGATGGTAGGGAAGTTGGACCACTGTTGGTCCACAGATACTTGAGAGTTTTCCTTCGGGTCCATCCTGGTGGCCTGGTTTTTGGAGAGGGTGCCTATGTTGCGCCCGAGGATTTTATTGGGTGTGCCTGGGGCACGAGAGCCATGACTAAAGCAGTGGTCGACTATTTTGCTTCACCATGGTGGTGGCGAGGGCGACCACTTATTTACAGCTGAGGTGGGGCAGGTGTGCTCGCAGATGCCGCAGGTGATATTACAGTACCCCTATGCTGGGTTAACTTCCGGGAGGATCCAGACATGGTGTTACCTCCAGGGGAGGTGTTTGACCATTGAGGTATGTCGATGATGTTGATATATATGTTTTTTGTTTGAGATAGCATGAAATGTGTATATGATACACATGCTGATACTATGTGTTGCTTGTTTGTATGTGCAAATGTGGCACCTCGTGGGCGTGAGGTGGAGTTGTGAAGAGCATCGGCTCGTCAAGAGGTAGAGAGATCGTTGCAGGGAGAGAGATGTCAGCGTGAGCATGTCGCAGCGCGACCAACTGATCCGGAGAGGGCAGCGAGGAGACACCGGTTTGATGACCCTGGTGCTGGGCCATCACATGCTTCTCCGACGGATGTCGGAGTAGATTTTGAGGACATACGCCATCGCCTGGAGGTAGTGTTATAGGAAATGCCTGAGGGCATGTGGTCTCACATCCAGGATGAGGGTATCTTGGAGCAGTGTGTGGGGATTCCGCCGCCATGGCGGGCCGTAGTATGATGGGAAGCAGTAGCTGGTGTTGTGATGACTGGACAATTACCTCCAGGGCAGGAGGGACCAGTAGGGAGTGGGAAACCACCACCTGAGGGAGGGGCAGGTAGTGGTACTCTAGAGGCGCCTTAAGTGGTTCTCTATGTGTTGATGTATTTTTTGTATATAAGCTGGTGAACCCATTTTGTACCGAGGTGCTTCACTGGCCTGCGTATACTTGTATTTTTGTATGTAAACATTTGGATGGCACTGTGGACCTTTCAATATATACATGAGTATACATTTTGAGATCTATGTGTTGTTTACATGTGTTTTGTTTAATGTATTGATGATGTCTAATCTATATATGTTGTGACAGGTTTTGGATATGTTTATGTATGTGTAGAGGTAGCTTGATGGGATATATGCCAGTCTAACACAATATTAGCTAGGTTATCTATAATTTGATTCAATTGTCTTGGAATATGTGTAAATGTAATGGAATCAAAATGTCGAGATAACAGTCTAACCTGTAGGTATTTGCGAAAGAGGCAAGGATCACGTACATGGTACACATTGTTGAGCTGGAGAATGACTAGTTGAGAGTCGAGAAAGATGCTAAGGTGACGAATACTATGATGTTGGGCATCGGCCAGGAGGCCAATGAAAACAGTGTATTTGGCTTGGTTGTTGGTCATTGAACCCAAACATATGTCGCTTGAATGGAGCATTTCATGTGAGGGGGTGTAGAGAGCCCAAGTGGCCAAAGCAATATTTCATGTCCAACGGCTGGCGCCGTTGGTGTAACCGATGTGATAGGCCAGTGGAAGGATCATATGTCAATGGCACAAATGAAAGTTTAGACATGAGGGATGGAAAGAAGATTAAAAACACTATTAAAGAAATAACCTAAAGTAGAATGACTATGTTTAAGCATAAAATTTCTTTAAATACAACCCATTGACGGGTTCTTTGAGAGAGAGGCTGTCGGGAGAGGCCAAGATGTATGTGCCTTTGGTGAGCCAATGTTGGCTAACGTATGGGCCATGACATAGTGACTCAAATTTTCCATGGCCAAAGGTATCATGAGCGATATCGTAAGACAGGACAAGGTCGCCTTCGCGAAATGAGGGAAGGTTGACATGTTGATCAAAGGTAGCCTTGGATCATTTTTTAGCTACCTCTTTGTTCTGTAATGAAGATCGACGATCTTCATCTAGAGACTCTAAGTTCAGCAAGCACTGCTCCATTGGAGCGGTGTCGGGTAATATCTCAATGGCGGTGTGGAGGGTGGGAATTTCGCACTCGATGTGAAGAGTGGCCTCCACCCCATGGACTAGATGAAATGGTGTGAAACCAGTAGCTATTTTCACAGCCGTACGGTAAGCCCATAGCGTGAAAAATAACATGTGATGCCAATTGGTCTTATGTTTATTAACCGTGTGCTGTAACATGGTCTTGAGGACTTTGTTAACTACTTCGACCTGTCCATTAGACTGAGGGTAATATGGTGAGGCAAACTCGTGAGATAATCCTAACCGAGATGAGAGTTCGACAAAGATCTCATTCTTGAATTGTTTCCCATGATCGAAAACGAGTTGGAGTGGTAGTCCAAAGCGGGATATGACGTGGTTAAAGAAAAAATGTGCTACGGTGTCAGTGGTGTTGTTGAAGGTGGGCATAACTTCTTCCCATTCGGTGAAGTAATCGACAATGAAAATAATGTATTTGTGACCATTGCTGGAGGGGGGATTACAAGTCATGAAGTCGATGCCCCATTTACAAAAAGGGTCGACAATTATGACTGGATGAAGAAGAGCATGGGGTGCTCGGGCTTTGTTGGCATAAATATGACATTGCTCACATCGTTTCATGGCGTGAATGTAATCATGAAACAAAGTAGGCCATAAGTAACATGCTCGGATAATATTTTGAGCAATGGATATTCCCCAAAGATGGCCCCCACATGCACTGTTGTGGAAGTCGTTCAAGACTCTATCGGCCTCATCAATGGTCAAGCATCAACGAAGAATGGTGTCAACTCCCCGTCGGTATAAGATGTCTCTGATGAGGAGGTAATGGGGGGCCTGATGGTGAATACAACGACAATCATCTCGTGAATGGTGGTTACCGAAAATTTTGAGTTCGGAGGTAGACGAGGAGGTCGTCGTACCAAGGATCATCCGAAGTGATGTAAAAGAGGCGTTCATCAGGAAAGTCAGTATTGACGGGGGCATTGGTGGTGTCAGAGGGGAGGGCCATGAAAAGTTCAATGAGAATGAGGGCCTTCTTGCTCTTGGGTGTTGAGATTCTAGATTGTACTCCTGAAGGATAATGATCCATCGAGAAAATTTGTTGTTAATTTGTCAACGACTGAGCAAGTATTGCATAGGGTTAGAATCGACAACAACCTTAGTTGTGCAAAGTAGAATGTAGTGACACAGTTTTTGGACTACGAGGACGACTGTAAGAGCTAGTTTCTCTTCATTTTTATACTTCGGGGGTGGCCCTGAGAGGTTTTTACTAACATAATAAATGAAATGCTCACGATTGTCATCACCTAGCTAGATGAGAACTCCTACTACTGACGCAGCTGATGCTGATATGTAGAGGATATAGTCGCAATTGTAGTCAGGTGCAGTAATTAAAGGGGCGTTGGAGAGTGCCAGTTTAAGATCATCAAAGGACTATTGGGCATGGTCATCCCAATGAAATGGGATGTCGTGATGTAGCAAGCAAAGGAAACCATGTGTGCGTATGGCGTAGTCCAGGACAAATCACCATAGAAAGTTAGCTTTGCCTTGTAGGCTCTGAAGTTGACATAAATTCTAGGGAGGTGGAATTTCAGTGATAGCTTGTACTTTGAGAGGGTCCATGGTAATACTGCTTTGGGAAAC
>ML824823.1:10436-22615 GCA_009831015.1 Picea engelmannii | reverse complement strand
CTTGAAAAATGATTTAAGCTCTCTGAAATAAATTTTCTCTGAGATCATAAGGTATTGGGTTAAGCTCAATGTTATAACCAAGCAATAGAATTTTCTTTGTAGGGGATTATAAACTGAAATAATGTCTTAATCAAAGAGTCATGATGTTTATAAAAGAACTTCAATACCCTTGACGGAGCCACTGTTGCCAGCAGACGTCCATATCTTCTACAGGGATGTCATTTAACCCACTCAAATTCTTTAATCCCATCCAATATTTGTATCCACATGATGTATACTTCCATAAAAGATAATATAAAAACATATACTTGCTACCTCTTGACCCGACATTGCTTCGTTGCCAACAGGCCTATTCAGTACCCCGACGAAGTTGTCTTGGTATCATGTGTGCATTTATCTGCTGGCAGTGAGCCTGTTTAGTACTCGGACGGGTTTACACACACTTCCCACACATAAGTGATTTCAACCCTCTTATGCCACTTTTAAATAGTAATACAATTATATATTTATTGATGACAAAGAGAGTGGGGTGATACTAGAGGTTAATTGCAATACAGGTGAATAGTTGATCATGTTATTTATTTTATTTCAAAAATGGAAGTTTTATCATGGTTTAGAGATTTTATATTTCATTTAAGAAATCATCTAGAGAATGGGGAAGCACTTAAAAGTGATTCCTTCAGAATATGGATGGTGTAAAAAGTTTAAATATCATCGTAATTCTCAAATATTTAAACCATATCTCTCGTGTAATACTCTGCCAAAGACAATTTGAGAAAAAAATGAAATTGACAATTGAATTAAAAATCAATTGTCTAAGCTATATCTTAATATCATGACCTCTTTGAACTATTTCAATTTGCTTGAAGAACACAAGTCTTAAAATAAATGCTTCCTTCGACAATGGCTCTTTGATCATAAATATATTGATTCAAAAAGAAAGATAAGAAGAAAACTCATTCAAAGAAAAAAAAAAACATAAAACACACAACAAACAAAATCAAATTTTATTAATGGGATTCAAAAATCAGAAGTACACAAAACCAAAACAACAAAAGAAAATTTTTCAAGAAATGATTTTGGCCAAAGATAAAATTGAGCTTTTGGATCCACTAACATCTCACTGTAAAATAAAGGAAGAACTAAATCATATAAAATATCATGTGCGAGCAAGTTCTTTTCTTAATATAGTGATGCATGAGGTGCTACCTTGACTAAGCATTATTATTCAAAATAAAAGAGACTAAAAGAAAATAGAAAAATCCTTATTAAGATGAGTGCAGTCCTACTCATGGCACCTTGGGTTAGGGTTGAATTTACAGTTCAGATTTATGTATCTCTTTACTTTCCATTTAAATTTTTCATAATAATACTGCGGCTTTGAAAAGAAATATTCAACGAAAAGCAAAGAGAAAAGGATCAAGCAGACTTCCGTGACAATAGTCATATTATTGTTCTCTTGGTGTGCCCACTTGTGCTCATGATTGCATTATTACAAAGAGAAACAGTGACGAATAAAACTAAATGAAAACCTACTGCTAAACCTACACTAACTAGTAAACAAATCATAATACTACGTGAATCCATGCTTCCAATGTATCCATCAGAGTAACTCCAGTCCTACAGTAGAAACAAAATCACATATTACTAACAAGAATGGTAGTATATCGAAAAATGACAAAAATATATCATACTCACCTTTATCGTCATCATTTAAAAACAAGGCAAGCATGATCTTACCATTCCCTTGAACATTCTTGTTGTATGAATCCTCCAGCTATTCGCCAATTTTGTCATTATATGGGTTACAAAAATATGAAAAATTAAGATTATGAAGCTTGTGAGTGTTATAGGGACCTGACATAACCATCGGCCTAAACCGAAGTGCCCCATCCTCCTGAAAAAATTTCCTTTCATTCAATATTTTCTCCATCTAGAGGATATAAATTGAGTGTGTTGAAGTTACCTCCTTGATCTCTAAATAAAGCGAAGCTAATCTTACTGTTCCCTGGAACTTTTCGAGATATGAATACTCCAACCAATCTACAATAATATCATGATACATGCAATTACTGACATGGGATGGTTTGAAAGGATTCACATGCGAGAAATATTCTTGGTGAGAATAAGTATTAGATTATCAAGGAAATAATATTTTAAAAAGGTCGGACCAAGATGGGGAGAACTTATCATGTTTCTCGATCGAAAAATAAGTGTTTCATTCTCTTGAAACTTTGCATTGATTTTAGATATTTCAAGGTTAACTGTTTGAGGTGAACTAGATGGAATGACCGATAAAACATAATTGGTAGTAATATGTGGCTGATTATATTTTTCAACCTCAAGTAATTCTTCATGGAAAAATTTAGATCCTTCTCGAAACAAAAATTGGGATGTATCAATGGAAGATGGAATTTGAGATTCTTTCAAATCATCTCTTGATTTACCCACAGATAATTGATGAGAGTAAAAATTAATATGTTCATGGGAATAATTATTTCCCTCTTTATCTTCTATTCGGTAATATCTTTGTACCTGATTATATAATGTTAAATTCTCTCCAAGGTAATATGGAACATGCAATCGCATAACATTAAGATAAAAAATATCAGGGTACAAGGAATAATATGTAGAAGAAATAAGGAGACAGAATGCATCTCTTGAAATGATAGGTATATGCGTTTCAAAATCTGGTTTTGTCCCCTCTCCTTGTATAAACTAATCATCCTCTTTTGGATTCTCTTTCAAATACTACAAGACAATTTGGTTCATCGTGTAAGGGAAAATTTGAGGGAAAATCACTAGAGATAGAAGGTTGATTCATAGTATGACTAATGATTTTTTCTTCTAATGATTGATCATGGATCTGTTCAACTAAATTAGGGGCAGATTTATTGTCCACATGATTATCAACTTCACATTCAACCTCTTTTTCTTTAGAAATAGTTATAAAATCTATGGGAGTGTGACAATTGTCGTCTTTTAAAGTCAAGGTTYYTTCTTCAATGGGAGGAGACATTGTTTACAAAGAATGATTAGATGTGACAATTGCATTTTKTAAAGGATGATGTTGCTCATGATTTTCCAAAATGAAAGAAGTTGACAAAAATTGTGGTTCCTCAAAATCTTCAAGATCATTATCAAAATTTGAACCATCTTGARATTGAGTGTTAGTGCTCAATTCAGATTGGTTAACAATTAATTGATCTTGCTCGTCTAAGAGAGAAACGAGATATTTAAACCACTCATTAATAAGCGACATTTCTTTCAAAGGGAACCTAATACAAACATGAATGAACCTAATTGCAAAATCATCGAATGATTCACCGTTTTCTTTCCTTAAGTAACTTAATTCATCATAATCATAATTGTTAAAGTCTAATAAAAACTCAATTTCAAACTCAAACARAGAATGAATCGAATTAGCTGGAAAAGATTCAAACCAACATTTAACYTAATCTCAGAAAGTGAGAGAGAAAAATCTACATGTAACATTAGGATCAATGATCTTATGTTTTAAACATTTATAAAGAAATTTAGAAATATGTTTTACTGTAGATGTGTTCCCTTCACGATCGAAGGTGAGTTTTGAAAAGATTAGCTCTCTTGTTGGGACTAACTGGTAGTGAGAAGTGGAAAGCATGTTCCAACACAGTGATTTGGGGAGCCAAGGGGAAATTGAATACATTCGAAATAAAAGCTCCTACAAGGCCATCTTGTCAGTCTGGCCCTCCTTCTAGTGCCATTTGTTGATGGGAAAATTTCACTTGCCGTCAACTAGAAGAATATATCTGGTCCCGGGTTGTCTAAATAACCCAAGTTGTTTGGTGTAACCTATTCTGATGGGTTTAATGTCTCCGTTGGACAACTAAAGTCCTAAAAATCATAAAATAAATGAAACTAATCTAAAATCTATGATTCTAACAAATGATATATTATTGACTTATGTTTATTAAAAAGAAATGTGAATATAAACAATATATATACAGGTTACAAGGTTTGCATGAAATCTTGTGAAAATGATTGTTTGATAAGGTTTCTTAATGAAATATAAAGAACACTTTTTTTTTTAAGATATTAAACAAATAAATACTAAATGAATACGATTGAAACAATGAAACAAAAACAGTCAAATCTAATTAATGTAATCATTGTTTCATTCATAAACAATTCTAAATAAAAGAAAATAATGCATCTATTAACCTCTAACTGATCATTCAACTGAGTTTATCTTCCTGTGTTGTATGAGCTCCTGCCTGTACTTTTGTTAAGGGAAACCTATAACAGAACAATACTAGCACTTCCAGAATACATTCAAAGAAGTATTTGATATTGGAGTAAATTAATAACAACAAGAAAACAACTAATTAAAAATCATGTGATCTTAAGATAATCAATATTTAAGAATGAAAGAAAACTCAATTTTGAGTATTGATATTATCCATCATTTAACATTAGAAATAAATTCCACAATAATCAAATGATTGATTGATCACACCTAAAAATGGAATAAGAAATGATGGACAACATATAACATTTAACAGTATGAAAACACCATATCATGACAAGCTAAAGCTGAAATCAACCATAATAACATTCTCATAATACAACAATAATGAAAGAATGAAATAGAATAAGCATCACATAGGTCTAAAGCCAAAGATGAATTGATTTCCCATATTCTTTCTCAAAATCACATGCCCATATCGTAGTCTTGGAAGAATTTTTAAGATAATATACTCTTAAATATTGAAAAAATTAATACATAAATGATAAGAATTAACCATGTATTGATAAAATAAACTAAACCTAATTTAAATCAATCCATAATCAATTATTCAAAGAATATGAAGATATTATAATGAAAATAAAACTATTTGACTCACAGGACAAAAACCATTAAGCATCCTGGAATTTTGTATTCTTCTTTGAAAATACTCATCCATTCTCCCAAAGTTTCCAACCATTCCTTACTCCATTTGAAAAGAAGAAAAGTTTACGAGATAAATAATATACAAAAGAGAAAGGATTAAAATCCTCCTCTCCAATTATTCAATCTTTGGCTCTGATCCTTCTCATATATTTATACAATGAATGAACAGTTTGGGCATCACTATTAATTTTCCCCACCTGAAATTTTAATCGTAAAGAGACATCAATAGCTCTCAAATCGTGCATTTGTTTGGGAAAATTTATATGCGGAGTTTAAATGGGTCCATTTGGGTTCTAGGTTTGCAACCATTTCTTCAAATTCCTCACGGTTTGGCTACAATCAGTTCTACAAAATCGTCTGTCTGATCTTGATGCCTTTCCAAATTTTATCTGTTGTTGGTCATAAAATTATTTGTAGCAATCCAATATTATTTTTGGATCAATCATATTGAACGTATTTGGATAATAAAATCAAGCCATGATCAGATCTGTATCAAATATTTGATAATAGAAACCTATGAAACAAAAAGAAACCTAAATTAATAACCTAAAAATTGTGAATAAAACAAAATCTAGAACAATAAAATAAAAAATGAATTTAAGCTAACTATAATTTCTAAACAAACATTGTTTATAATTTCCTTTCAAATATGATCTTAAAATTATAGAAGGTTCAAGTTAATGGAGAAGAGAAAAATATTAATTTTGTTCTCTTACAAAATCAAACAAATCATAGATGACTCTTTTTTATTATTATTATTTTTATTTTGAAATGAGGTGCAAAATGAAGAAAAGAATTTAATTAATTAGTATTACCAAATGATTTTATGAAAATGTGAAATCAACCAAGATATTATTTTATGAAGTATTGAACCCATTATTCAAAATAGTCAAACTTGCTAATGAGCAAAAGAAATAACACGTAATCATAATTTAAACGAAAGTAAACAGTTGATAAAAGTTAACGTTTTTGTTTAAATTGAGATTTCTATGCTCGTTTCTAAATTTTGACATATACTCTTGTAATGAATGTCTCATACTATAGTGAACGTATTAAGTTTGTTTCAAAGAAATACAAGGTATGGAACTATTTGAAAAGGTTGATTCTGTAGCTCATTATAATTATCAAGATTCTAATGGGGGCCCTTTAAATTTTGTCAAAATTTAGGGGGAGTTGTTGGGGCCCAACAAGAAGAAAAGGATCTGAGTCATCAGATCATAGATAGGTAGAAGGAGCACACACAGGAGGATATCAGATCATAGCCATTAGATTTGAGTGTCTGGGTCAACAGTCATTGGACCCCAAAGAAAGTGAACTAGACCAGTTCCAAAAGCATCTTGACCATCCATTTTCCGAGGACACGCGACAGAAGATCAAAATTTTGCTAACTCGTAGAGTGAAAAAGTCAAAGGGAAGATTTGTGAAAATTTGTGAAACGTGAACTCGTGAAATCATCCTAGTCGTTGAATCTAGGGTGACAGGTGGCATAGATCCACACACATCAAAGATTTGAGAATTTGGAGAAGTTGAACTAATAGTGGAAACTCTCGAAGGGAGAAACACTGATGCAATTTGGACCATCAGATCGTAGGATAATTGGAATCGTTGATTTGTGGTGAAGGAATATAGTTCTTTTGGGTATCGAGTGAAGGGAGATAAGTTGTATCGTAAATCCCCGATCCGTGAAATGCCAACGTTCTCAAAGGATGAGCCCACGTCATGGTGAATGGTCACATGAGTGGAGATAAGGAAAGACGCTAACACCCATTAATCTTTTTTCGAAGTTTTGAGAGGAGTCAAGACCGAGTCACTCGCAAAGTCCCGAAACCAAAAATTGCGATGCGCCCTTTGTATAGGTGTGTAGTCACGGTCTGTGGTCGTGTGGAGGTGAAGCTCATGTATGACACTTGTACGCACAGACTTATTTATGCATTTGAACCTGTGGATTTGTTTAGTGAAGGTTCCAGTAGAGACCAAAGAGTCGTTTTAGTTGAAGGAGAAAGAACGATCCAATGACTGGGAGGTCTACAGACCCTGCTGAGGTAGGGGGGGCTGCATCAGGTGGTATCAGAGATGATTTTAAATTTTTGTGCAAATAGTAGACAGGAGCAAGGAGTAAAGTTGGTGTCATTTGTGGTATCAAAGGAATTGAATTTCTATTTGTAGGTGACGTAGTGAAGTCATGCCACCCAGAAGGTGTAGAATGAATGTAGAAATGGAAGAAGAAATGAGACAAATTTGAATGAGATTGGACGCCATGGATACATCACAGAGAAGAGCACCAGACACTGGTGATATCAGTGAATCTGAAGGTGAAGAAGAATAGGCCTAAGAAAATGATATGGAGGATGTTGCACAAGATTTCTTTATAAAGACTATTTCAAAGGTATGAGCTAGAGCAAGGATAGAGGTACCTATGTATGAGGGAAATTTAAAAATTGAAGAATTGTTGGATTGGGTACAATGGAAAAATACTTAAATTAAAAAGATATTGAAGAAGACAAGATGGTGAATCATGTAGTGACAATACTAAAAGGTCATGCAATGTTATGATGGGATGAATTTCAAGTCGAACATAGGAGAAATGGTAAGCAGAAAATTAAAAACTGGGATAGGATGGTAGCCAAGTTGAAGGCCAAATTTATCCTGAAGGATTACCAAATCAATATTTACATAAGATTGCACAACCTGAAACAAAGGGGTTTATCAGTGAAGGAGTACACTGAATAATTTTACCGACTGAACATCAGGGATGGACAGAAAGATAATGAAGATGGGAAGACAGCTAGATACATCAATGGGATGAGATATGAAATTCAAGAGGAGATCATCATGATGTCTGTCAGTAAATTCTAGGATGCTTATCAAGCAGCCTTGAAAGCTAAGGAAAAATTGGCCAAGAAGAAAATCCAATGAAGTAGAGGCAGAAATTCAAGTAGAGACAAGTGAACTAGTAGAGAGAAGTTCCAAAGTTCGAAGCTTGAAGTTGAAAAACAACATATTCACCATGAGAAGGGTGGAATTTCTAAAGAAGGACAACATGGAAGAAGAGGTTCTTTTTCTAGAGGTAGAGGAAGAGCCATAGGAGGCGTAGTTAAATGTTATACCTATGGAAAAGAAGGACATAAGTCTTGGGAATGTCTAGAAATAAATAAATAAGGAAGAGGAGAATCACAAATTGTTGAAGAGAAGAAACATGTGGAAGAAGAAAAAACATAAGGAAGAAGAAACCTCATGATGAGGAAAATTCTTCTTAAACCAGAAAAGGAACCAGAGGAACTAGTTCAATGAGCAATCTTGTTCATAATTGCTTGCAAGTCGAAAGAGAGAGTTTTCAAGGTGATCATAGACAGTGGGAGCACTGATAATATAGTGCCCATGAACATTGTGGAAAAGATGGAATTGAAGATAACTACACATCCAAATCCATACAAGGTATCTTGGTTGCAAAAAGGACATCAAGTCATGGTAAGTCAACAATGCCAAGTTGAATTTAAAATAGGAGGTTACAAAGATGAAATATTATGTCATGAATTTCCTATGGATGTCTGTCATATTTTATTGGGGAGGTCATGGCAGTATGACTGAAAATTTATTCATGATGGAAGAAGGAATACCTATACCCTAGAAAAGAATGGCAGAACATATATTTTGTTACCCATAGAAGACAAAGCGAAAATGAGAGAAGATAGTTCAAGCATAATTCTCATGAGTTGGAAGGATATCTTAAAAGAGGTCAAGAAGGAGAAAGAAATGTAGTTTTTTGTAGTGAGGAAGCCTAGAGTTATCCTTCCAGGTACTTCTATGGAAGAATTGCTTGTAGAAATCTAGGAACTATTAGAAAACTTTGTTGATATAGTCGTGGATGAGTTACCACACTCATTGACACCCATTAGGAGCATAAGCCATCATATTGACCTTATTTGAAGAGTTATTTTTCCAAAAAAAAACATCTTATAGGTTGACACCTAGAGAGAATGAGGAGGTCACAAATCAAGTCCAAGAGTTGTTGGATAAAGGGTTAGTCAGTGAAATCCTAAGCCCATGTGCAGTACTGACTGTATTAAGTCCAAAGAAAGATGGAGGATGGAGGATGTGTATGTATTCCTCAACCATCAATGAGATAACCATTAGATATAGATTTCCTTTATCGAGGATGGATGATTTGATGGACTGTTTAAGTGGAGCAAGATATCTTTTCAAGATAGACTTGAAGAGAGGATATCATCAAATATGGATAAGAGAGGGAGATGAATGGAAAACAACATTCAAGATAAAAAAAGGATTTTTTGAATGGATGGTCATGACATTTGAGTTGACAAATGCACCAAGCACATTTATGAGGTTAATGAATGAAGTGTTGAAAGACTTCATAGAAAAAAATTTCATAGTATATCTGGATGACATACTAATATTCAACAATACAAAGGAAGAACACTTAAGAAATTTGACATTAGTGATGGAAAGGTTGCAGCAAGAGAAATTACTGATAAATATGAAGAAGAGTTTTTTAATGGAGAAGGATCTCATATATTTCTGTTTCGTAATATCTTCAAATGAATTGAAGATGGACCTAGAAAAAGTGAGAGCAATCAGAGAATGGTTGTCGTCGAGCAATATATTTGAGGTAAGGAGTTTTCATGGGTTAGCATTTTTTTATAGAAAATTCATTAGAAATTTTAGTGACATATGTGCACCCATGCTGGACACTGTGAAGAAGAAATACAAGTCCTTCAGTTAGACAGAGGAAGCTGAAAAAAGTTTGAAAGTGTTGAAAGAGAAGATAACAGAAAAGCCAATTCTGGTCTTACCAGATTTTGGAAAAACATTTCAGGTGAGTTGTGATGCAAGTGGATTAGCTATTGGAGCAATCTTGAGTCAGGAAAATATGCTAGTTTCGTATTTCAGTGAGAAACTAAATGATGCCAAGAAAAATTATTTCACGTATGACAAGGAATTTTTTGCGGTGATTAAAGCTTTGAAAAAATGGAGAAACTATCTAATTCCTAAATAATTTGTCATATACAGTGATAATCAATCTTTGCAGTTTATTACTAGGCAAGAAAAGTTGAATCAGAAACATGCAAAATGGGTATAATTTATGAAAAAAATTGATTTTGTTATTAAACACATTGTTGGAACTACTAACAAAGTTGCAGATGCTTTGAGAAGAAGGAGTTTGATTGTACATGATTTCCAAGTGAAGAATTTGGGGTTAGAACACCTCAAGGAGATGTATAAAGAAGATGTGGATTTCAAATAAGTTTATGAGTCATGCAAGAATATTTTGATGGGAGATAGAAGCCCATGGACTAAATATTTGATCCAGGATGGATTACTGTTCAAGGGAAGAAAATTATGCATTCTGAAGTGCTCAATGAGAGACAACCTACTGAAAGGGAAACACAATGGAATTTTAGTTCGACACTTTGGTCACAATAAGACATTTTCATAGTTTATCAATTCATATTATTGGTCGAGCCTGAGAGAAGAAGTGAAGAAGTTTGTGAAAAAATTCAGAATTTGTTAGTATGCAAAAGGAAGACAATAGAACACTGGTTTGTATCAACCATTACCAATTCCAGAAATTTTGTGCGATGCAATCAGTATGGATTTTGTTTTCCGATTTCTTATAAATAAAAAAGGGAGTGATTCCATATTTGTCGTGGTGGACAGATTCTCAAAAAGGGAACA
Organism: Picea engelmannii; assembly: GCA_009831015.1. Classification (NCBI taxonomy): domain Eukaryota; kingdom Viridiplantae; phylum Streptophyta; class Pinopsida; order Pinales; family Pinaceae; genus Picea; species Picea engelmannii. The sequence continues at coordinate 11,988 of ML824823.1, read as the reverse complement.
TTTCATACCATGCTAGAAGATAATAAATGCCACGCACATCACTGATTTTTTTTCCAGAGAAGTAGTGAGACTACATGGATTGTTGAGGGGCATAGTTTCAGACAAGGACACCAAATTTGTAGGACATTCTTGGAGGATTTTATGGAAGAGGTTGGGGATGAACTTATCCTTTAGTTCATCATATCACCCTCAGATAGATGGATAGACTGAAGTAGTAAACATAAGTCTTGGAAACTTATTGAGAAGTTTAGTCACTAAGCAAGGTCGACAATGGGATTAGATTCTAGCACAAGCTGAATTTGCATTCAACGATTCAGTGAACAAGAGCACAAGAAAAAGTCCATTTGAAATTGTGTATGGTATATAGCCAAGAGAGATTATAGAGTTGATATATTTGAATCAAGACGAGTTCAGAAGTGATGGAGTAGAGGATTTTTCAACAGAGATGCAAAAACTTCATGATAGAGTCAAAGAGCAGCTACAAGACAATAGTTAGAAATACAAGAGAAGAGCTGATCAAAAGAGAAGAGAAGTTCAATTCGAATTTGGAGATTAAGTTTTATCTCATTTGATAAAAGAGAGGTTTCCACGGGAAATGTATAACAAATTGAAGATGAATATGATAGAACCATGCATGATTCTCAGAAAATTTCCAGCCAATGCTTATGAGATCTAGTTTCTAGACAATGTTGGGATATCACTGATATTCTATGTTGTAGACCTATATCCTTACATGAGAGATGAAGCAGGAGAATCATATGATCACAAATAAATTCAGTGGGAAGATCAATTTCCCACAACATAAAAAACTCAGATGGAGAAAATTACTGAATAGAGGGACGGAAAGAAAACCAGGAGAAAGACATATCCTGAATATTTGGTGTAGTGGAAATATCACCCAATGGAAGATGCAAGTTGGCTCACATAACCTGATATTTTGAAGCATGGAAAGACACTGCAGGAGCTCATGGAAAGGAGACCATGAAATTTTTTAACCAAAGGAGTATGATGCAGGAGCATTTCCTTCAAAGTCAACAATGCACATGTGGAGGCAGACGAATGACATCTCAACAATGATAGAATTTCAAATCAAGCATTTAACTCATAATTTAATTGGTTGTTGAAATATTTTGTAAACAACAATTTAAAAATCTAACTTGTTTGTAAATTCTTGAAGGACTATAAGAAATTGCAAATATGGAGTGTCAACTCTATCTAACAATAACTAGTAGTTATTGTAATAGGACAGAGTAGGTAATAGCTTTGAATTTGAAATGATATATATCATAAGAGGACAAGAGAGATCATGGATTGGTCCTTAGATAGTTCATTGTTGCATTATAATAGAAGGACGATGCATGAGGCAGAATAGAGAGATAAGTAGAGAACAATAGGGTAGCATAAACACTCTGTATTTTGTTTTTCATGAATGAATGGAATATACATAAATTTTCCCAAATCCTTGGAATGTGTTCATATTATGTGTGATTGAATGAATGTTGATTTATGTGTGTATGATTTAGTTAGTTCTTTTATGTATGATTGTTCAAGA
>ML824822.1:43235-53891 GCA_009831015.1 Picea engelmannii | reverse complement strand
GGAAAGAGGAATTGCATCATTTCTTTCAACACCTAAACAACATATCCGAAGAAATAAAATTCACAATGGAACTCGAAGAGAATGATAGCATCCCCTTTCTAGAAATTCTTATCAAGAGTAAAAGTAATGGGGATCTAGGACATGCGGTTTATAGAAAAAAGACCCACACTGAGAATTATCTCCATGCAAACTCCCATCACCACCCTAGCTAAAAACCAGGTGTCCTAAAAATTTTAGCCACTATGGCCATAAGAATCTCCGATGAAGCACACCTAGATAAAAAAATAGATCACCTTACCAAGACCTTTAAGAACATAAGTTATAAACACAAATACATTAATAATTCAATAAACAGAGCCCTTGAAAAAACCCGTGATAAGCCCACCATCCCAAAAGACCAGAACCCTAATAGAGATGCCTGCCTCCCTTACATCCAAGGAGTGATCGATAGGATTGCAAGAGTCCTCAGCATAAAAGAGATTAAGACCTCCTTAAAACCACTTGAAACCATCAAACATAATATGAGATCTGTCAAATAAAAACTTGACCCTCACAAAGGCAAAGGAATCTACAAAATAGAGTGCTCATGCAAAAAATGCTACATCAGTGAAACTAGTCGCTTCTTCCAGATTAGGATAAAAGAACATGGAGTTGAAATTAAGAATGAATGCATCCACACCTCTGCCCTAGCTGAACACTCCCTTAAAACAAGACACCATATTCTCCTAGAAGACACCAAAATCCTCGCCAAAGAAAATCACCTCTTAAAACGACGTATTAGAGAAGACATTGAAATCCGAAAACAACCTAGAAACCTAAACAAATATAGTGGGTTAGAGCTAAGTGAAAATTGGCTCCCTTTGATTCATGATAAACAACAATAATCATTGATAAATACAATCTCAATATTTAGATTAATTCATTAAACCTAGTTTTATCAATAACCCCACGTAATTAGAAATCACACGCGAATAAAAAACACTTTTTAAAATGAACTATCTCATTAAAGAATATTAAAAGACATAGGAATAGAATTGCTCATAATCTTAACAATAAAAATTAAAACTAACCTAGTTTAAGATAGCTTAATGAGACCCTTTAATTAACTTATTATAAACATAGATGATTATAATTAAGTTTAAAGCCTTAACTAAATAAAAAAATATTTAAGAAACATTAAACCTTAATAACAATCATAAGAAAACCCTAAAATATATTAATAATTTACATAATACCTAATAAATAAACCCTACTCTTTAATTAACATAATACCTAGATTCTAGTTAACTAAAATTAAGATTAATGAACATTGATTTAATAATAATTTAAAATAAACATTAAACCAAATAAAACAGAATAGAAAACCCTAAAAAAACTTAATCATGACTAATTTTAATAAAGAACTTTATGAAATAACCTAGCTGACACCTAGGTTTCACCTCACCTCTAGTATTTAATACCATCTCTTCTCCTCATTTGAACCCAAGCTCAATGTCCTGAAGATGGATTCTGATTTGGATCAGAAACGTCGACAATATATTGACAAAACTGTGGCCATTTCGATCAATCATGAAAACCCCATCCACAGAAATCTTATTAATCAGAGACAAAAAATTTACTTCAAGATTTTGGAAATCCTTAATAGTTGGTTTTGAGACTAAATTGTTGTTTAGCACAACCTATCACCCTCAAACGGATGGACAGATAGAAAGAGTGAATCGAGTAATAGAAGAAATGTTAAGGATGCATGTAATGCATCAGCCTAAGAAGTGGGAATACTACCTGCCACTGGTAGAATTTTCTTACAACAATGGTTATCAAGAGTCATTGAAGATTAGCACTTTTGAAGCCCTCTATGGTATAAAGTACAAGATTCCAATCGGGTGGAGTAATCCAGTGGATAGAATTACAATCGGACCCGCCATGCTGAAATAAATGGAACAACAAGTGATTCATATTAAGAAAAATATGAAAACTTCTCAGGATAGATAGAAGAGTTACGCCGAAAGAAAGATAACTCCCAGAGAGTTCAAGACAAGAGACGATGTCTATCTCAAAATTAGACCCAGGAAGAGTTCCCTGAGAATGGGATCTTTTTCCAAGATGGCACCCCGGTATTGTGGAGCCTTTGAAATATTAGATAGTGTGGGACCTGTAGCCTATAGTCTAACACTCCCTCCCAAAGTGAAGGCACATAATTTTTTCCATGTTTCATTATTGAAGAAATATGTACATGATTCCAATCATGTAATTGACTGGTCTGTGATTTAGGTGGAGCTGGAGAAAGAATTCCTGCCAAAACCTCAATGCATACTAGACAGGAAGGAAACCTCACTCAGGAACTTAACCATTGCACAGGTCAAGGTGTAATGGAAACACTTTGTCCCAGATGAGGCTATGTGGGAGATGGAGGATTCCATGAAACAGACATATCCCTTTTTCTTTACTTCTGCATATGTAGAGAAAATTGACAGATACAACATCAATGATGATGTTCCTTTAAGGGGGAGGGGATTGTAACACCTATGTTTCCCCCAGTTTGTAAATGTAAATATATTGGCCAAGAGACTATGGAAAAATCGATATGTTTGAATGTTTGATTTGATGAACCTTTGTCTGAATGAAACTTTGTAACACCTCCTTAAGCATTAATGAGGGGATGGGGAAAAGTGCCCATCTGAAAGGCTTTCAGACCTGACCACAGATTGGGAATTTGGGCCACACACAATCTTGATGAGGAAGGAAAGAAAGGAAGGCATGGTGGGCAGAGGAAGAGATGTGAAGAGAAGCAGAGGAAGAGTTGTGAAGAGAAGCAGATAAGAGAGACTAAGCTCTCAAGTTCGAGGAAGAACTGGAAAATGAACGTGTTCTCGTCATAGGATATGGCTAGCAGGGTTATGATACAAGCTAATAAATGAGGGTCCTAAGTGACTGAGGAAGTACTCAGGAAGGCCTCCTTTCTTGGTATAGAGAGAACCAGTTGCCAAGATCCTCTGGGAGGAGGAGAGTAACCTCTATCCCCGACTATTGCTGAGCCGGAAGAAAGAAATCTCTCTCAGAGCATAATGGTATAGCTTGGGGGTGGCCAGTGGTAAATCTGTTAGGAGTGATTGAGCATATGGTTGGGTGGAAATAGGCACCCCTTTCAACAGTTGAATCATGATTTTCAGTTCTGATAAGTATTTCCATATTTTGTATTTTGAAATGGAGTAATGAATGAATGTATGTATTTATACATCTAAGAATGGTCATTTTATTGAATGATCAAGTTATGTGTATGCATTTACCTTTTTGTGGACTTATTTTTCTGATTGATTGTCTATATACCTCAATTTAGCCTTCAAGACGTCTTGGAATGTAAACCTGTAGGAGGGATGGGATAGAAAGCATTGCATCAATATGATCCTATCGGTCTAGAGAGGATATCTCCTTCAGAATCCTCACTTCATAACAGGGACACCATGCCCAAGTCCTTAGCAAGTTTAGGATGAGGAAGATGTGTTTAACTTGTGAGATTTTAGAAGGACCCATGTGACCAACACCCAGGAACCTTGTTCTAATCCTAAGGTATTTAAGTCCTTCTGGCTTCAAAACTCCGAAAGTCCGCTACTTCAGAGTATTGTCAGCACAAATAGTCACAAACTGGCTGAAGGTGACGGATAGTCACAGTTACCTGTAAGGTCGACCGACATTAGGTGGTTTCCATAGTTGTTAGAGGAACCTACCTTATCGACTAAATTGGGATTCAAATCCTCGTCACAAAGTAGTGCGAGCCACTGATCAAGAGTGTTTGGGGGTTCCCTCAATCGTTTTATCTACACCGAGAAGACTTCAATGAAGTTCTAGTTTAGGAGGATAGAGATTCTATAGCATCAAACTCCACGAGCGTTGAAGTTACGAAGTAAAGGAGAACCGTAGATTTGGGGGAGATCGTTAGGAGCCCCGCCTACCATTTGATCATTCAGGAGGAGGGTCTTGCACATGGTACTTCAGTGAAGTCCTGCTTTGAGAGAATGGAGTGGAAGTAAAGAAAAAAATCCTAAAGGCAAGAGTCATGAAGTGACTAAGACTGTAGATATAGGGATCTGTCCGGTCCTTTCCTAGCCGTAGGATTCACGATGTAGTCAACCTGATGTTAACCACTTTTGGAGGACAAGGGTGCTACAACACCAAACTCCCCAAAGGATGAAGTCACAAAGTAATGAGGACCGTCGATCCTTAGATTCTTTGGAATCCCTCTTAGTCGTTAATATACAGGGGACGCATGGCGTTAGATCCTTGAGTTCGGAGACTGGGCACTCTGAGGAATTTGAGGTGTGGTGTGTCGAAAAGCTTCGAAGCCTGAAGTAATGAGAGTCGTCAATTTGAGGATTCTTTGATACTTCTCCTAACCATCATATCTGGGCTATGGTCAACATGACGCTGACCAAATTTGGGAGAAAAGAGGAGTTCACATCGCAAAAATCCTAAAGTCCGGAGCCGTGATGTAACGCTAGTTGTGGATCTATGGATCCACATGGCTGGATATTGACCATGAGATTTGAGGGATGTTAGAAGGTTTTCAGTCTGGTGTGACGTGGCAAGCGTACATCACCAGGGTGATGTGCACCCATGATCGATGTGCCACGTGTCAGATCGATCTGTGATTTTTGTAAACCCTATATGCCTATTGAAACATGAAATGTGTCACCCCTTGCCCTTCTACGTGTCAGCCCGTGGTACAAGCTCACCTAGCCAAAATGGTTGGTGAAGTGACCAGAAATCTGGGAGTCCAGGACTTCGGGACTTCGGAGGGTTTTGGGTGAAGCGTAATAGAAGGACCCAAAAGGCCCGAAGATCGGAACCACATGGAAGGCATATGGGACTTTGAGATTTTGGGACTCCTGGAGGTCTCGTGCGTAGACTGCAAAGAGTTTTTCAGCGCCGAAGTGCCGAAGCGTCGAAGAGCTAGAGTGTCGAAGTGTCGAATCCCTCTACAGTCGATATGTTAGATGAATACTGAGTCCGTCATTGGCTTAGGTGATGAATGGATGTTCCCTGCGAGAGGAGAGAACCTAGTAATGGATTATCGTGGATGCTACATGGATCTCAACAAATGAATGCTCGAAGAACTTTGGGAAGCCCTAAATTGCAACCCAAAGCTCGGATTTGAGCCAAGTAGTAGTCATTATAAATCTACGAGTAAGTAGAAGAGGATAAATACCTCTGACAGAGGATTTGAGATGTTAAAGAGAGAGAAATTTTGATGCCACATCCCTAGGAAAGATACTCAGGGGTCATGTGTGTTACAACATGTAGGAAAAGAAGCACGTGCAATAAAAACGTGCATGCAGAAGAGGAAAGCATGAGAGGCACAAATGCAAAAAGACTTAGCCATGATAGGGTTAGGGTTAGGGTTAGGGTAAGCCAAAAACATGTATAAGTAGGTACCTAGGAGGTCTAGGTTGAGGTCCCTTTTCGTTTTTTGGTCATTGTTACTATGTCGTTCGAAGACAGAAAAACTAAAAATGTGATATGTCTTGTAAGTTGTTGAGATAAGGAGAGGAAATAGGGAATATCTTGAGGATTATGTCACAGGATGAGGAGCCTGGTGTGATATTATCCACCTCATTGTAGATCTCGACCCGCCGATGAAGAATTGTAATGTGCACGGCGTTGTAGTTTTGGAAACACCATAATAAAAAAGAAGAGCAACCAAATATTTGTGAACATAGCCTAGGAGGGGTGAACCATGGTAGATCATGTGTTATGTGATTGAATATTGTGTATTTCCTTTACTGTCAATGATTAGATGTTAGACAAATGTGTGAATGACTAGTTAGATCTATTATTTTACATGAATGAATAAGAATGATAGGGTAGTCAATATAAGTTGAATGTGAAAGTAACAAATGAAGATCATAGAGTTTAATCACAGATCCCCACTCATTCATAGGATGCAAGCACCTGAACGTTGCAGCCACTAATAGAACTATCTTGGGTGAGACTGTGCAGTGCACTTTGTGTACTACATTGCCTTCTGGTTTACCAGAGGGGTCTATAGTTTTAAAGGTGTTTTTTTGGAAACCATGGTAGACCTGAACTTGGGTCAGCCCAAGAAAGGTAGAAAGAGAGAAGTAACCAACATAGTGTATGATTCCTACTCTACAAAGATTAATTGTCCTGTCATTCTCAGAGTTGTAGACGGATTGGAAGGCCTTTAATCAAGCGAGGAAACAGAAAGTATGATATCTTATCATGCTCCAGTGCCTCCCATATGTACATATAAAACCCAATTTTAGTATATTCAACTCATTTGATTAGACTGTGATAAAGCATAAATAGTTTCATACACTTAGAAAGTCTCTTTGCTAGTTGATGCTACACTATTTTGTGTTGTTTTCTTTTATCCTCAACATACTTTTTGAAGTTGGTCAAGATTAATCAAGAGATATGTTTCTATAAAAATATGTCTTATCTCTCATGCTCTGAATCAAGTATAAAGAAGGAAAAAAAGCGCCTGAATTTGGTGATGAAGATATGAAGAAAGAGGGCCAACTAAAGGTTTTATAGATGCATTTTTGGACAGAGCCTAGCACCTCCTCCAAAAGGAATAAACGAGGGGTTCTTTGAGAGCTCCTGCAAGAAAAAATCTTGAACTAAATTAGACAAAGAAAGATTACTAACAGAATTTGGGTTTTATTTCAAATGGTGACCATGTATACATAGATATCCAAAATTCTTACCTTAGTTCTTGTGACCTCACGCTATGACCACATTCTAACAAATGAGTGCTATAATGGATCTGCTTAACCTTTAAAAAATATTTATTGTTTATGTCTCCTTTTTCATGTGACCCAAACCCATGTCCAAGCGCTAACCCTAAAGGAACTTCTCTCTTGGTGGGTTCACTTTACAACACTATGGGGCTTGGCTTAGTGGTATTCCACAACAATCCTTGTGGTGCATAGTTACCTCAATCATCGACACATGTCCAAACGGTGGTTTGATGAACCCAACCACGCAAGGTTAATCACAGGTTAAATATCCTACACTTCAACTTTGCGTTGTCCACTATCTACCATTCAATCTTGGTTGATATCGATGACTCAATCTTCTCATCTCCCAACCCCTATTATTTATCCATATCTACGGGTTTGTTTTGATCAACTTTTTTTTTCACACAGAAAAATAAATTTCACTGTTATTCATTATTGAATCAAGAGAAAATTTCTATTGCATTGGGGTATATATAGAAGTATAGGCTGCATCACATAAAATCCTTGATGTTGTTGTTATACTACGTTATATATCCTATCATTTCTTCATTCCATACAAAAATTTGCAATTTACAGTTGCGTACATTTAAAAAAAAAACATATCAAAATTGAACTTTCCTGTCCAAAAAGGCATATACATAAGGATGGAGTACTTTAGAAAATATAGTAACGATCTGCAATGATCACATATCCCATGTGGGATTCCTCAAAATGCAGCTAACCAATAGAGGAAACTAGAGCTTTTTTGGAGAGAGAGTCTGCCTCAGAATTGTATTGTCTATGCACATGCATGCATTTTATCCTAGTGAAATGTCTTTTGAGAACTAGGATCTTCGCTTTTCATGGGGTAAGGGATAGAATTTCCAACTTTTTTTTTCGAGCAAAACAGTCCATAACCACTTTAGAATTTCCTGCAACCATTAAATGATCTATTCGGAGCCTTTTAGCAAAGGAGAGAAGGCCTCATAGTCACAAGGTATATGCTTTAATGTTGTTTCCTTCACCTCCAGCAAAAACAACTCTGTACACATGATCTATATTTAACCTGAGAAACAAGCCAACTCCACATATACCTCCCGCAACAACTACATCAAAGAACCCAATTGTGCAGTTATCAAAATAAACCAGACTTAAGATATAATGCATCTTATCTCATGTGTTGTTCCCTGCATACTCTTTTATAGCCATTATTATGTTTGTGACATTCCGCGCATCATTTTGAGGCAGATCTTCAGATATAATTTTGTTCCTATATTTCCAGATTCCCCATAGAACTACAAAGGGGATATATCTCATCTTTGAGGAGGATACAAATCATTTCAGTAGATTCTCCTGCAAGGATGGACGATCCCAAGAATCGGAAATCTTTAGCAAATGACATCTATCTTGCCAGGTTCTCTGAGTGTATTCACACTGGACAAATAAATGTAAGGTAGTCTCTTCATTTTTAAAACATAAGGTGCAAACCGAAGGTCCCACCCCTCATATTTGCCTATAGTTCTCACCTATGAGGACACAATCCTTCAGAAGAAGCCACATAAATAGAATAATTTTTACAGGAATCTTGGTTTTCCAAATAGCCTTATACCACCATGTCAGTTCAATCAAAAGGTTTTGAAAAACAAGAGAATCATAAGCTAGTCTGATTGTCACTATAGTCGAGGTTATGTTTCATGACCAGACTATTCTATCATTTTTGTTTGACATATATATTCCACTACAACGAAAGATTGTATGGAAATCATTCCATTCCATTACTAAGTCACATGTATGTCCAAGGTCCTCAGCCTCAAGCCAAACCTGTGTAGAAATAGGTTGGGTGGTTGAAGGAGGAGAAACTTGTGCTACATAAAATATTTGTAATCCATTGAGGTGTTGGACCAAAGCATTTGAAAGTCTATACAATGCGTTGCAGCCAATAAATGGGTCTACGACTATCATGGTCCTCTTACCACACCCTACCGACCAAGCCAACCACTTATTAATTAGACGAGTAGAACCTAGGAAGTTTTTCTAGATGTTGGAAGCCACAACGAAGTTATATGAAATTGAGCGCAACAAAAAAATCACTTTTGTGCCTTTCAAATATTTTTTATTCAAGACCAAACTCCATAGTCCAGAACCAAACAATCCCCTCCAACATGATTTTGCAGCCAGGGCTTGTGAAAACCAGGTTAATTTTTGGATGCCCCAACCCCCTAGAGATTTGGGTGTTGCAATCTTGTTCCAGTTAGCTAAGTGAAGGATAGTAGTCTTCTTATCCCCCTTCCATATGAACCTAGAGACAATTTTTTGGATATTGTTAATAATCGATGAAGGAACCTTTGCCAAACTAAGCCAGTATACAGGAATATTTTGTAGCACGTATTTTGATAAGACTAATCTTCCCCCCAATGATAACCATCAAAAGGTCCAGTGGCCAATATTTTTCTCTAACTTTTGAATCATCCACATCCAATCACTTACCTTATGGTCATTTGGTTTAATAAAGAAAACAAGGTATTTCATACCTTGCTCCAAATTCAGGATCTAGATATTAAAGGCCTCCTTCAACCTTTCTTCCAAGTGGGCATCAATGTTTTGACTAAGGAAAACAGTTTTATGACAATTAACTTCCATACTCGAGGCCAAACAAAATCTAGATAAAAGAGATTTGAAAGCAATCTAGTCTTCATACTTCCCCATACCCAAAATAAGAACATAATCGACAAAAAATTATGTGAAATGATACCGCCCATGGCCACCTTTCTGCCTTGGAATTCACCCTCTGAACAAGATTTCTTCAGTAGATTACTGAGACTTTCCACAATCAGAAGGAACAAAAGTCGAGAAAGAGGGAATCCCTGCCTCGAACCTTGATGATGTTTAAAAAACTCTGTAGGAGATCCGTTTACCAAAATTTCAAAGTTGACACTAGAAACACATGCCATTATCCACTGAGTGACCTCCCATTTCAATCCAATCTAGATCAGAATTAATCTAAGAAACTGCCAACTCACCTTATCATATACCTTCTATAAATCCAGTTTTAGTATGAGTGATTTGAATTTCTTTTCCTTAGAAGTATGTATACATTCTTGGGCTATCCCAATAGCATAAAAAATCAGTCCTTCCTTAAAGAAACCGAACTATTCAGCTGAAATACATGAAGCCAAGTTGTCCTTAATCCTATTAGCTATAATTTTTGTAATGAATTTATAAACAAAGTTACATAGAGAAATAGGTTTGTAGTCAATGAAAGTGGCAGGTTCGTTCACTTTGGGGATGAGGGTGATAAAAGTATCATTTAAAGATCCAGGAACGTGTCCTTTGATCCTAGTTTCCTCAATAGAACCAAGCAAATCCTCCCCCGTGAGGTCAAAGAAGAAATGGAATAATTCATGTGTCCACCCATCGAGCCCAGGACTTTTGTCCCTAGGCATCCTGCTAACCACTTCTTCCACTTCCTTAAGAGTGACAGGTTTACATATATCATCACTTTCATCATCTGTAAAAAACCTAGGGACCTCCTTAATTACATTGAGTTGGTTGTAAGTGTCCTCATGTGTGATTTCTTTTTACTGAGCTCTAAAATGTTTATAGGCAACAACACTAACCTCTTCATAAGATGTTTTGATACTACCATCCTCATATGAAATATCCCATATAATGTTAAGGATCCTTATGTGGTTAGAAAATCTATGGAAGAATTTTTTGTTTCTATCCCCATTCTCAAGCCATATTGCTTGACTTCTTAGTCTCCAGGAGGCCTCTTCCAATTTCAGGATCATTTCCTTTCTTTGTTTTAGAGAACGGAGGAGGGATAAATCTGTAGGTGTGAAGATATGTGATTGAAATCTCTCAAAGACCTCTATCATATTTTGATCAATATCCCTAAGTTCATAAAGTAACTTTTTCT